>JBBPNU010000476.1:0-16683 GCA_038091055.1 Leccinum angustisporum
GCCAAAGTATTCCGAGTCAGTACTCTAACATTCGGTAAGTAACATACTCGACACAAGTACACGCCAATAACGACGACTTGAGGCGGGCAGTAAGGCTGGTAAGCTTAGTATTGTGTTAAGTTGCTGTCATGTTCACCGGGGACCGCGATGCGCAAACGACACGCAAGTCGACAACCGCCACGTTGGTCACTAGTATAGACCAGCACGACGCTAGGGACAAAAGAGAAAAGAGGGGCGACCCTACGTATATAGGGGAAACACGATCAAACGGAGACACACGGGACCACACAGACGCACGAGCCTCAGGGGGTAATCAGACTCTCTGACATGACCGCCATGTGCTCTCTCACCCTTCCTCACCCGCATGAAGGCCACCCGACAGTATGGCATGGGTGCGGGTAAACATTTAACATATCCAGGAAGAGCAGGCTGGATACATAGAACCGTGACGACGAGGTCCGGGCTGCGTGCAACGCCGTGCATGAACGACTGCACAACGCGCACAATTGTTGTGCGCGTAGTGTGTCGGAGTCGCTGACGAGGGCAACGACAACGGCAACGGCACGGGTGGCGCGGGGGCAGGGGCAACCGCGAGACAGCAACGGCGACACAAGGGTGACAGCAAGGGAGACAAGTCAGGAGGGTGGCATGCAGGAGAGGCCGGGGGCTGGATGAGCGAAACGGAGATGCGGCAACGGCAACGGCAGCAACGAGGGCGATGTGCAGGAGCGACTGCATGCACGTTGTGTGGTCACTTCTGCACGCTGGGGCAAGGACGGGGAGGAGGACACGACGATGGTGGCGGGAGGAACGCAACTCATTTCCGAGTCCCCGGCCGCATACCCTTGACAAGGTAAAATATCACTCAAATAATCAAAGAATTTGGCCAAAATCTCGTGGGAAACGAAGTGTGTTTTTCGACTTATTCTGACATTCTGAGTTCGAATATACCACCAAAAAAATCATAATGTCCGCAACTGTACTAGGGCCCGGGTTTCCGCGGTGCTGATCAGTGGAACTTCGGGTTTGATGGCATGGGAGCGGTGACCGCGTTAGAAATCGCCGCGTAGGTTTGCGCCCACACAGCAAAACACTTAGCGTGACCCCCTCCTTTTTTGAAGCTTTCCTGATTATGGGAGCTGACAGAACTTAGTCCTGCCGGTGCTCGTAAGTACTTAAACTGGCTGATCTTGGTTCCAGGAACCTTCGTCGTCAGACACTTGTACGTCTCCTTCTTTCAATTGCCTTGCCATGCACCCGAGTTTTTCAATGTTTGAATTTGCGGTGCGTCGTGACTCGTGACGTCTATCCGCTCCGTCGCGTACTGACTATTCATTCAGTCTCATCCTACTTATGAGCGTGCCGAGCTTCCGGTTGATTTTCTCGTGGTCGGTGGCAGCCTTGCCGGCATATCATGCGCGCTGGCCCTGAGACGAATAGGACAACGCGTTGTCGTCCTGGAGCAGTACACAGAATCAGAGACCCTAGATGTGCGCAATCGCACTTATGCAGCATTCTCATTCTTAACCAAACCATGTAGTTGTCCCATGGAGGCATTCGATTGCCTCCAAACGTCGTCAAGATCTTATACAAGTGGGGGCTGAAGGACGCGCTGAGACGGATATCCACCAGTAATCTCGCATTTGACATATATAAATGTGGGTTCTTTGGGGCACGGCTGGCTTCGGGAGCTTGACTGGGTCTCCGTAGTCGAAACAGGAGAGAGATTGGGAATCCATCTCTGGGACGAGGATATCTTTACGGAGAGCGGGGGAGAGTTTCTGTTCTGTCACGTAAGTCCCTTCATTTGCCGTAACCACCCGATGCTCCTCCTAATGCTGTATAGCATGCTGATCTGCGCCAATTACTCCTTGACGCTGCAACCGAAGCCGGCGCAGAAATCCATTGCGGTGCGAAGGTGGTCTCGATAGATTGCATCGACCGTGAAGTAATTTTATCCAATGGAGCGAGACTGCGGGCCGACGTCATAGTTGGTGCCGACGGTTGCTGCAGTCTAGTGCAGCAAGCGATCACTGGTAAGGATGATGCATTTAGGGCTGCCCCGTCCTATTGCCTGCTCTACAAGTATGTTTCTATCGTAGATCCACCACCGCATTGCTCATCGTTTGGAAACATAGCTCAACTATTCCCTTGGAGTTGATGCAACGAGATCCTGTTCTTGCAGATATTTGTAGTTCAAAACTTGTTCGTCCAGGGAATCCTTGACAGACAGCGCTTGGTACTGATTCCTTTTAAGAATGTTATAACATGGATCGGATACAATTCCGCAGCAGTTGGTTACCACCTGGTGGGTGTATAGGTGGTCATAACCTTGACAGCGGATTGCTTACATAGGATTGTTTCAGGGCGGTAGGCCTGAGTACGCTCTTCAAGTTTGGGTTCAAACAACGCAGTATAATTCTCGTGACGATGTTCTCTGGACAACAGAGGTGACTCTCAAGGAAATGCGAAAACAATTTGGTCTTTGTGAGCCAAGGTAGACTGGATGAGCTGACACTCGGATTTCGTTTCCCTAACGTCCATTCAGGTTGCTCAAACTGGTAGCACTCGCAAAAAGCCCATCACGCGTTCAAGTCAAGTTTATGCCGCCGTTGGACAATTGGGTGCACAGCAGTGGCCGAGTAGTTCTCATTGGCGAGGCTGCACATCCACTGCCGGTTCGTGAAGCAATGCGTTGGGTAGTAACGTGGACTCACAACCAACGCTCTCGAACAGGCTGGGTCCATCCAAGGTTGTGGACTCGCCGTGGAAGACTCTGCATTGCTAGCAAAATTGTTCTCTCATCTTCGAACCGAAGACCAAATACCGACATTTTTGCATGCGTTTCAAGAACTTCGCGAGGGGCGTTGTGCGAGCGTGGCCAAATGTGAACAAGGGAATCTCTTGTTCCAAATGATGCCTCCCAGTCCTCAACAAGAACAACGCGACAATTTGCTACGTAAGCAAGTTGCCGAAGGACAGACTGCGCTCTCGAACAGGGAAATACCCAGTCAATGGGAGCAAGTCATGGAGTTGTTCGGATACGATGCCGAAGATCAGGCGGATGACTGGTGGGTCAAGTGGGGTATACTCCGGGAGCGGGCCAAGGACCGGACGAGGATCTTGGAGGAAAGGATGAAAGCACGGTTCCATGCTCAGGAATCCTGATTGATGTGTTCGATCAGGAGGCCTATTTTCGTGCTCTCCCTTTTTGCTTACATATTTGCGATATTCAATCATCATTTATGACCGAGAGGGGACACTTTTTTCCCATCATCATCTGTTCTCACCATCATTTGCTTCGTGGCACCGCTTTCCGCTCTGCAAATAACACCCCCAGATCACAGATCACACAACTTGTTCTTTCTCTCAGCATTGAAAACACGCACTCATAGGAGCATTCTTCTCATACCTGTTGCACCCTTATGCACACAAACTTGTACAAGTATAGGACATATACCATACCCACTAGATGTCTAAGTTCATCGCTTTAATCTATGCTAACGGGGTTGAAGTCCTGCGTCTTCAGTCTTCAGTTCAAACTTCGAAGTGGTACGAAAAGGGAAAGCCGGCGGTACGATCTAGGTTCAGTGAGGTAACCGTTTCATTAGGAGTCAACGATGACAGGTTGTGAGAGCGCAGGGTGTGGTAAATTCTGGATCCGGGCCACGTGTACTGTATACTCTTGCTTACACACTTGATCTGGCCTATCGTTGTGGGGAAGCCTATTGCATTCGACGCGCCGCGCCATGGATGCACACTAAGTATTTTCGGCAGACACGGTTCTATTCGATTGCATTCATTCGCGGAGAGACGGCGGGGTATCGGTGTATGCCAGTCCCACATCAGCGCCCGACTGTCAACACTTCCGGAATATTCCTTGCCGCATTTCTTCCTCTCTATTGTCGGCATCAGGGAAAACGTGTCGTGTTAGACGCTCGCTTGCGCAAAAAGGAAATAAAATAACGCACCGATATTCAATCATCAACTGCACTCCTACAAACAAGCACCCACAAGCACCGAGCAAGAACCAAAGACCTTATTTTTCAACCGAGCAGGCGAACCAAACACGGAATATCGAATACCACATAGAGTTTCCCGCCAATGAACGTGTATCAGAACACACCGAGAAAAATTGAATGGATTCGAATGACGTTACCTTTCAAACTCCCCGCAATTTGATCAAGCATGTACCGGATTCCGTCGGTCCCAATGACAAAGCCAACAAGGTTTGCAGAAATCATCGTCAAGACGTTGAGAACTCCCCCACATGCACAAACGTGCCGATACCAGTAATACTGTCCGTACTGACCGCGCGAATAAATGATGATGAGCGGAGATATTCAAATCGGTGGTTCTATCGAGAAATGGAGACGAACCTTGGATGGTGGGAGAATCCTGCTGGCGAGCAGCTCTGGGAGAATGAAGAGACTGACGAGCCATCCCCATGCGAGTAAATGGAATGATAGGTCATGCCATAAGGCCACAAAGGTGAATACGAGCACGGTGGTGATAGCTACGTTCTTCGTTCCCCCAAGAGGTACGTAAATGTATCTAACATTTACATCAGCGAACGTCGATTGAAGATCAGATAGCTTATTACCGCACTATCCAGAGATTGTACGACCGGTGCCAACTTCGCCAAAAGCCTAGTGTAGAGTAGTTGTTTGCCATACATCGAACCATGTTCTCCGGCGGATCGATTCCGCTGACTAACGACCAAAGTCGGAAGAATCGCCATGGGAGAAGGAGCTGAGTGAATGCAGGTTAACTCACGGACGCGGCAATGTCAGGGACCTACTTTCAACCAGACAATTATGAGATTCCAGAAGCCGATCATGCTCAGCTCAAGGGGAGTATCACCCTGCCAAGCTTTCGTGTCCTTGATTGCGACTACGTACATGTAGTGGAGAATGAATTCCATGGTCAAGATGTTAACAAGGAACCGGGCCAGATAACTCATGATAGTTCGCGGTCGAATATCCATTGATTGACGCAGCTAGATGTATTTTCAACTAAAGTCGACTGGTCGCAATAAGAGAGACGTAAGAGCACCTGCCACATGAAGTTGTTGAATGTTAAGATCGGACCGGCGATATATAGCGGGGCGAATAACACATATGCGAGGTAGTTTGCATAGGAGTAGTGTTCAAGGGAATGAGGGATGGCACCTCGTTGCTTTTCGGTGAATGCTGTTTCCGGCTGCAGTCATGCATGAGATTCCATGTAAGCTGACATCATAGCACGAACCTCCGGTTGGTTTGGCAATGTACACGCCCAGTAATAATCCATGTTGAAAGAAACTAACCTCAACATCGTGATGTTGAAGTTGATTTGCCAGCGGGGGTAGAGTCCTTTAAATGCGTCCTAACGACAACCGAGATCAAGAAGTACAATGGGAGAGGACGGTTCACTTACCAACGGAGCCAAGCTAGGGTGAAGGCTAGAAAACAGATACCCATCGTTTCGCTCATTCGCAAAAAGAATGAGAATGTTGAAGATCCAAGTAATAATTGGACCGGCCCGTGACCCAGCGAAAGATTTTCCAATGTAGTAATTGGCAGTCAAAATGATAAATATCTTTAAAGTGCTTGCTCCATGCAGTCCGATGAGGTATAATATAGCAAACAAAATATTAAAAGAGACGAGAAACGTTTTATCGTTTGGTGTCCCTAGTTTCGAGCGAGTTGCGAAGCGAGTGTATACTGATTTTAAGGAAACGTATACGAGGACCAGAAAAGAGAGCGCAGGTACGTTGTTTCGGAAGGCGCGATACTGAGCATCACTGTCGTCCTGAATGTGTATCCCGTCACGCGCAAAGGTAATGAGTTTGGGTTCCACTCTATCTGGAAGGATGACTTACAACTGGGCGACCAAACAGCCATCCGGCACTCAGTTTGTGGCGAAAAAGCGCGTAGTTTGCGTGTATGGCTACAAGTGATTGCAAGTGAGAATGATCATGGCATGGCAGTGCATGGCTATAAACGCACGTGAACTCAGGCTGATAGGTACCCAGACCATGAAAGGGATGACCACAGCAGCCACCAAGTAGTAGAAGAAAAATTCGGGAGTTCTCCACAATGGCGGTGGCCGTTGTGCAGAAGTCGGACGAGTTTTGCTCGCATCAGGAATGTCGACTGTGAGGGCTGTCACGATGAATCCTCTGTTGTTTTTGTTTTCTTCCAGTTCGAGGGCAGCGATGTGTGCGTCGGCGAATGTTGGCATGTCCAGAACAACAGCATCTGGCATGAGAGTTCTCAGAGACAGCTTGCACCGCCACTAACATTAGCTTGCTACCGTTAATTCCAAGGACTTGCCAGTTGACCATCACAAGTCAGTTTGAAACGACCACTACCAGAAGAAAACTAATCCGATGCTCGGTCGCGCAGTGGACGATGCCTCTACGGGCTCTGATTCTGATTATTCCAAGTAGGCTTTCTTTCTTATTCGCCCGCTCACAATCGCTCACACGATTGTCTAGCTCGGTAAGGCTTCCCCATGTGCCATCTGAACAAATCTAACGATGCAACATGGCAGTGGATATCTTGGTTCTTGTCATCGAAAGGCAACGAATACTTCTGTGAAGTCGAGGAAGACTATATCCTAGACAGGTTCAATTTGACGGGCCTCAACAACGAGGTTTCCAACTATGCCCAGGCTCTTGATCTGATTACGGACAATCTTGGTTTGTCCCAAAAACTCGCAAATTTCATGGAGTTGAATTCGTTCTACAGATGATGATATCCAGGACGAGCTTCGGGGTGCTCTAGATGTTCAAGCTCGCCTGTTGTATGGACTTATCCACGCGCGATGGATCGTCACGGCACGTGGTCTTGCAAAGATGGTATTTGTCCTATCTATCTATCTTTTCTGGCATGTTGCTTATACTAGCCAGCTCGAAAAATTCAAGAGAGTGGATTTCGGTCGATGTCCTAGAGTATTGTGCCAGTCCCAACCTCTCCTGCCCGTTGGCCTGAGCGACATTCCTTACGAGAAATCAGTTAAGCTCTACTGTGGTCGTTGTGAAGATGTCTACTCCCCTAAATCTTCGCGGCACGGATCTATCGATGGCGCGTATTTCGGCACATCGTTCCCGCATCTACTATTCATGGTCTACCCGCATCTCATTCCTCCAAAGACCGGTCCCGTCGAGCCAGCGCAACCCTCTCGGGCTAACGAGAACGACGCGAGCAAGAGGAGCAGACGCACGAGGGAAGAACCAGAAGTGACGGAATCCGTCGGTGAACCTGCAAGTACGGCTAGCGTCGCTTTGAAAGCGGACAGATATCGACCACGGATCTATGGATTCCAATTGCACGAGATTGCCAAGCTCCAGAGGTGGCAGGAGGCGGTCAGGGATAGGCGAGTAAAAACAAGGGTACTTTGAGTGCAATAGCTTTCTAACCTATCGTTCAGACAAGTTGCCAGGCTGGAAGCGCTTGAAGATCTCTCCTGATTTATTTTGTTCTTGCCTGGTGTATTTTTTCTCGCTGGGCCGGCGTAGTCGACACTCACATTCAATACCTGCCCATCCAGTGATCGCGGTTTCCTCTCCCAATCAGTATAACTTATTGCTACCAACGTACCAGCTGCATAGCTCAGTTATTCTGTCACCAGTGGCAGGTGAACGCGGGGGGCACAGCATGTACTTTTCTGAGTCACGGTATTCAAGCAAGTTCAAGATCGTGTTAATTCTTTTCAGAAAGACAGATACTGTATGTATAACACCGACTCCGCATCTGATGATCGCCTTGTCTGTGAACTTTGAAAGCCTCCTGACTCAAAGTCCCCCGCAATTTTGGCAATCAGTCTGTGTGCTCAGAGTTGACGTGGTCACTAGTATTTACAATTCTTTTTCATCCAAGGACTCGCTGTGACTCGAGGCTTCGCACCACCTCCCCCGGTCGACGACGCAGCCAATGCGATCACGGTATCGTCGTAGGCGCTATAGCTCTCCCCAATTTCGATCCTCCTGCACAACACTCACGCGGTGTCAATCCGGGGGCATTTTCGTGCGGAGGTGTTGAAGACTGTCTAGGAGGTATGTGGCGCCTCGGGACGACGTGTCGCTGTTGTCAGGCAACATATTTATGTATACAGGGTTGCGTCTGTCGGTTGCTTCAAGTTCTTTTGCTTTGAAAAGACTAGTATAAGGTGTCAAATGTATGTACAAGCATAACGAGTTCATCCTCTCAATTCCCTTGTATCCAAAGTATTCGTACATTATCTGAGACTGTCTGTTCGCCGTTTCAGGTTCTGCGCAGAGCAGACATCGTGCATCAAAGCAGACCATCGCTGCGGATCGCACACTGTCCAAAGTCGAGCTTCTTCAGGCCCTCTTCCTTGGGTAAGATATCCTGCACGATAACGCAATTAGCTCGGCGTCACTCGACTGCGAACAGGGTGAAGCGGGACGCACGTGCTCGAAGATGCCGAGAGGCAGCGCAAGCGTCACACAGGCGTTGGGAGAGTCCTGTCACGGATCAACATTCTACATTACGCATTCCGAGTTGGGAGGTCAGACACGTACCACGATAGCGCCGATGTGGCTCTCAACCGGTGCTGCCGAGAGAAGAAGATCTGTCACAAGATCGATAACCGTCAGAACGGACCGTCGGAGAGAAACAAAACGGCGGCGCTCACATGCTTGCTCGCGGGCTAGGTGCGTGCATCCGTCATCTTCGAACGCACAGGATCAAAGTCATAACATCACTCACTATAGCCAATCTAGTACGATAGACGTCAGCGGGCGGCATATATAACATACGCTGATGCATACCTTTTGCAAATACGCGATAGCGTTAAGCGCTGCTTGCTTGTATGCCACCGTACTAAGGCACGTCAACGCCATGGAAATGTTCATAAAGCATAGGATACTTACGCGTCCATGTTGTATTGCTTCCCATCACCGTCTGATCTTTTATCAATAAAAAGGAACGGAGACACGATATCTCACGCACGAATGTCAACGCTGATACCCTCGAAAGTGAGCTACGATCTGTTTAGTGGGGCTGCCGAAAGAGTGTGTTTGGCATAGATCACCTTGGCCGAGTACAACGGGTCCACAGGGGATGGCTATCGGATTACATTAGAACTCATCGCGCACTAAGTGTATCCTAGTGTTGACTGATCACGAACCAAGAAAATGGGCTGCTTCAGTGCAAACTTCTCGACACCGCCCTTTATGATGCTAGTCTTGAATTTGACGATGCCGGCCTATCATGACAAGGGAAGTAAGCCACGTGTGTCTCGGGAGAGTGGAACAAATTCTCACCATTTCGATGGCGCCACAGAAAGAGAGCTGATGGCTCAAACGTCAGCTGAGACTGCGCTGGTGTTTAGTGATATATCATACCTCTCCCTACGAAAATGCGAGCCTTCAATCACACAGAACATACCTCCAACAAGTAGTCTACGTACATCACCTTGCGAGAAGTGTAAATCACCAACAGAAAGGTTTGCTCCTTTCACGAAGACCGGGAAATAGCATCGAGATCCCCTGGAAGGAAGACACCATGAGACCAATATTTAATGGATAATAAATGGACTGATGCTTTACTTGGAAAGGTTCTTGATCTGTTTTCAAATTGTCAACGACAGCCACCAGTGTGGGCAAGCCACTTACATCACAATTTCCTCCATGCTCACGTCCGGGAATTGTACGTGCACCCTCACGGTAAACCCTCTCTCTCACGTCATCTGGAATATCTTGGCCGACGTATGCCCCATTAACGAGGGGCCCAAATGCGACGGGAGGCACGGCGTTAGCATTGGCCTCAATCAAACCGACCTCGCGTTTGTTCCAGGTAGCGAGGAGCTCATGGGATGGTGCGGTGCCGATCAGCCCCGGGTGAGAAACACCAGCGAAACGAACCCCTGGTATGTGTCGCGATGTAGCGTATACACCTATTGTGATGCTCGGTTGGCTGATAGGGTATCCGGATGACGAGTGCTCTCACCTTCAAAGTCCCAGATGGCCTTGGCTGCTCTACTCTGGAACTCCCGTGCTGGTAGGAGAGAATATGAGAACGCTTGTTTGATATGCGATTATATGGGCACTACCAAACAATCCGCCGCCGTTTTCCAGCTCGAAGATACCCTGTGCTAACTCAATGATTTGCACCATCGATGAACAACCGAAACTCACGGTATAACCCCATGGCATTTTATCGAATGGTTTCACTGCAATGCATTCAGCTTATTTTCCTTAGCAGTCTCGTCTCTTGAAACATACCGTCTAGAATGTCGACAACAAGACAATCCCCAGGCTCTGCGCCCTGCACAGCGATTGGACCAGACAAGTTATGGATGGAAGTGAGGTCCACGTCGCGGATGTCATCGCTGACTAGAAAAAATTGTACAAAATCAAGGTGCTGAATAAATGGCAACACAATCGAGACATACAGTCATTGTTCCCAATCTGTGCACCAGTCCAGTCTTTTCAAGTTCCAATCCGTAAGCGGCAACACATACTCCTTCTCTGCGTAGCTGACATACCGACACATTCAATGTTGAATACCTAGAAAAAGAGTTAAAGAGTTAAAAATAATTGACACACAATGTCGAATTCGCACCTCTCCCGGCTTGACTGTCGCAACTGGAGGTATGTCAGGACTGGATAAGAATGGTCAAAGAATGTCTGCGTTGGTCCTGTAAATCAACATACTGCCATCTGTTGTGCAGATTCTGTGTATTAGATCGTTAGCATGAGACACAATGCATAGATTGAGCATCTGCCCTGACCTTCTGCTCTCGCGCAGGTCTGATAATAATATTGAATACAATAAGTTAGAATCGGTGAAGCTGATGTGACATTGTATTATGCCTACACAAAGGGGTCGACCTATAATATGCGAAATGATGAGCCAATGGCAATCCGTAGAATAGCTCTTACCTGAATAAGAGTCGGGTGGGTGATAGAGTTAGCTGCAGTAGCCATTTATGAATCGACCGTCCAATAAGGGAGAAGAGAGAAGGGGACAAAGTCGTAGATGAGGGAAACTTGGGAGTTATAAAGCTATTCCCGCATATGAAACGGAGCGTCGTCCCGCCTTATCAGTGCTGATAAAGAAACTGTCAACAATACCCTAGCGGGTCCTGAGGAGTATATTTGACTGTGGTAACATGACCCACGTCATGGGAGGTGGATTCACACAAGTGTCTTCTTCTAAACCACGGTCTACATTCCCGAAATGTGGCGTGGCCAATACATGACTGTGTTAGGAACGGTAGCCTGAGCACACTTCCTTGATCGCACTAGCAATGGCCAATCGAGATGGGATGAATCAGCGGCGAGGCGCATGCGGCCAGCAGCCTGCTTAGAACGTGTCGATTATCAGTTGTGTCTATGAGCGTTACGGACCAGGTTCAAATTTCTTACAGTTTGTGACAAGCCCAGGTTCAATCGTTCAAGTTATGGGCAAGAGTGATTCAATCATTTTGCCAGCAGGTGCCATGTCTGCCGAAGCGGCACGCTACCAGCGTTTGAATGGATGACACCTACATGGAGTCTTTGCTTTTGAGTCCCACTGGTGTCCAGCCTAAGGCCTAAGCGATAAGCAACGACAGCTAACAGAAATTGCAGCTTATATGTTATTTGAAGTAGTAGTAATCTCAAAGACGACTCGCAGATTGGTAGGGAGCTGGTTGAAAATTGAGGCTGAGTTTGAATTACAACACGCACTCAACTTTATCCCGGCAAGGTAGACTATGGAGGCTGCGCCGCGGCCGCTCCCAAAATCGATGGCGGAAACCGCTATTATCCTCTATATAATACCTCGGCCCCCCGGTCGTTGCTGCCGCCGGATCAGGTGCACCGCGAGGCCAACAGTTCCGAAGTTCTACATTGAGCGCTAACTGCGTTGATTAGCCTATTCCAGGTTGGTGTTATCAGGCCAACGACCTAATCTGGGGAACGATATAAGTGTGTGGAGCAGCACGAGGGGTAGGATCACAGCACAAACGTGGCGCTCGCTCCAGATGCGTTCCGCCAGCATATCAATGCAAGCATGTCTGTAAGACTGGCACTTTGTATACTATCTTCTTTATCTTGGATCAGTGTGGGAATCAATCACTGGTTGAAGACAAATTGAGGAAGATGGACAGGCTTACGCAATTCCGAGCCGTCTTCCGTGATTCGGAGGCGTTGATCCACTCAACACACAGGGAAGAATCTGCTGAGCGTAACGCCGGAATTTAGAGCTCCTCGAAACATCAACACTGAACATACTGAATCATTGATGCCACAGAGCCTCGACACCGTGCCAACGTTAAGTCGGGAATGGTGCGGACACAAGCCCACAACGTAAGCTCCGAGTCTGACGGGATGCCTCCTGACCCGGTTGACCGACGGAAAATTTTTCAACAGCGCTGATATATTTGCGGCGTCAATTCAGGGCGAGGCGCTGAATCAAGAGCGAGACGCTCAACCTGGGTCTACATAAATGTCAGACACAGGACTGCCGCCCTCTGTCTGTCTGTGCTTCATGACTGGAGATTAAGCTCAGTATCATCTCCAGATACAAGAACGATGCAAGGAGACAAAGCCCCTCCCAACGCGGACGATACGTATGTTCTATTCCAGTTATCCAACGACCTGATAATCTAAATTTCGTCCCTACTTCCGACTCAAGCTCGAAATCTGCTCCACAGGATACGGCCACCGACACCATCGATGGAAGGGGAACGCGATTCTGGGAAAATTATTCGAAAGCGGCAGTCACTTGTGACGATGATTTCCTCAAGAAAAATGTCGACAACATAGAAGGTGTCATGCTTTTCGTGAGCTTTTCTAGTAACTGATAGTTCTCTGCACCGTGGTGGCTGATATGTGCTACGCCCAGGCTGGTCTTTTCTCTGCCGTTTCTGCAACATTCTTGGTCTCCATGCAAAGCAGCCTAAAACCTGACCCCACCGATACTACCAACACCCTCTTGATGATGCTCGTCCATGCTAACAACAACTCCGCCTTTGCGGATATCAGCCTCCCTGTGAACAATGGTCCTAGTTCTGCCGCCGTTTACAGTCAGGTTCTGGGATATGCGGCTCTGGCGGCTAGTTTGCTTGCTGCCCTGGGAGCTGTCTTGGGCAAACAGTGGCTCAGTGACTACTACACACAGCTTCGGAGCGGTCCCTTGCAGGAGCGTTGTCGTAGGCGCCAACAGAAGTTGGACAGTCTCAAGGCTTGGCGATTCGAGGCGGTCATCAGTACATTACCCGCTCTCATACAACTAGCCCTCCTGTTGTTCAGCATCGCCCTTTCCATGACCTTGTGGGAAGTGAACCGTGTCGTGGGGTCTGTGCTTTTCGCTGCGACTGCCATTGGAGTGTCCGTTTACCTCTTCATAACTTTGGCGTCGTTGTTCTTCCCCACATGTCCATTCCAGACACCGGTCTCTTCTTCAATCCACGGAGTTGTAGGAGGCGTGATGAAATCGGTGGAGGAAGTCGCAGAATACTGGGCATGGCACGCGGACAAGCATAATCGACTCAAGCGGCTCGTGATAAGTCGCGGAAATATATTGGTGGCGTACATTGGCGGCGTCCTCTTTTATCCCCTTCTGGCTGCCGTGTTCGCCATTCGTCTGGTGCTGTTAGCCGTCCTTGCCCCCCTGTTCGTGTTGGTTGCCTGGGCCCGAGGAGGACGAGAAGTTCTTTTCTGGGACCGGATGTATTCTTATCGTTCAGCCTTTCAATATACAACGCTGAAATCAAGATTCCATTCATCCACGTGTTGGGTTCGCGACTCAGCTCGTCACTCGCGAAATTACATCCGCCGCGCATATCTAAACCCTGAACCCGATCCTGACACTTCAGATCCTCATGCCATCGCTTGGATTCTAGAGACCTCAACCGAACCTGACAGTCTTATGGCAGCAGCGGAGCTGGTGCCTGATGTGACGTGGCCGGAAAATCTCGATATATCGCTACCCACAGAGCATCTCTACAGTATCTTCATTCGTTCGCTTCCAGAGAAGTCCAACGATCGTGCATTACGATTTCCAGAGAAATCCAACGATCGTGCATTACGATTGGGCAAGGCATTCATAATCATGCTATGCCAGGTGTCCAAGGAGGTCAGCACTCACGTTTGGAAGGAGGCTTTGCGGCGCGTTACGGACATATCGAAGATGCTCGATCCCAATGGCGATTCTGATCTTCTTTTTATCCTCACTGTTGTCACTAAGCTCCTCTGCCTCAAGCTGGACTTTGTGGATTATGAGGTTGAGACTGTTGAGTTCCCGGCAAGTTCTGAGGTTTCGCAGCCGCTGCTTTCCTGGTTCCTTCAGCCGCTGGAAGCTCTACTCCTGTTGGAGCATCCGCGCCAGTCACGTTTCCTCCCTGAAGCATATCGTGCTTTCCTCAAGTTGCAGTGGCCCAAGGAAACAAATTTGGAAGGGTCAGAAGGGCTGCAATACTTGCGGACATTCGAGATATACTTCAATAGAATATACTTTGATAGTGTCATGGGTGCAGATGTTGAGAGGATGGAGGAGTAAGTAATTCATTGTCTGGAAAAAAATTACTTCAAGCTTACTGATGCGGATCGCTGCAGCCCTATCAAGCAGAGTTCACAAGAATCGCACAAATTATAGTGTGTAGCCTCCTAGTCCGGCTTTCTAACCTGCAATGTCTGACATCATCGCAGTGCTGATATCCTGAAGCGTATCCTTGAAAAGTTGGGACAAATTGACCTCTCCCGACTTCCCGAAGTCCATCAACACCTCATTGTGCCATTGACGGTACTTTCAAGGCTAGCCTCTGTTTCGGATATGCAGCAGGCTTTCAAAGACTCGGGCATCAGTCTCTGGATCATCGAGGCTTTCAAAAAAGCAGTTGAACAACCAGACGGGAGCGGAGAATCCATTTCTCTCTTCACAAGCTGCATCATGAATTTAGCAACAGTTGTAGATGCCTTCAATCCGACGGGCGCACAGGTTGAGAATACTGTGACAGATGGTGATGCCCGTAGGCAGACGCCAATGTCACCGTTCTGCATGGACTCCAAGAGTCTGCTGTCGTTTTTGCTCACCCAAGACATTCCCGCAACCTCAGAACAGGTCGTGTACGCGCTGCAAATCATGCTTGCCAACGTGGACGAGCTCCCCGAGCTTGCCTCCAACCTTCAGTTTGTCAACTACATCCTATATGCCACGGGCCCTGTGCAGGTGTACTCCGTTCGGGACATTGGTTCCAAGGTTCTGGTAGCTGCTTGCAAGCATTTGATCTTCGAGCACGACGCACCGAGCCTTGCAAGGCTTGCTACTCAGTGTGACCTCGTCCGCTTCCTCCGTCGTGGCATCCTCAAAGAAGACCCACCAACCATCCTAGGGGATTTGCTCCGCAACAACAACGAAAACTTCAACGCAGACCTGCTCAAAATCCTTGCCCCCGCGGTCGGCGACCCTTTTAATGCGCTCCTGACCAAGCTCCGCGACGAACCCAACAAGATTCCAGAAGTCGACCTTCGCTATCTGGAGATCGCGCTCGTACTGTCGAACATGGAGGGCAGGAAGCGGCTCCTGTTCGACCACCTCGACCGCTGTATCGCCCTGATGCCGCTTCGGGACTACCAATACACCATGGCGCTCCCGCTCGCGGTCATCGTCGGTTGGCTGATCCGGCGCGATGGGCCTCTTGTGAGCGCCGCACACGGCGAGGAAGTCTGGAAGTCGTTCCTGCGGCCCGACTTTGAGGAACTGTTGTTCCCCGCGTGGGGAGATGCGAATTCGCTCGAGGAGAACCCGCAGATGCTGAGGTTGCTATTGGACTGCTCGACACGATGGCTGTCCACGTTTGCGAAGTCTAGGACGGACTCTGAGGCGCCGTCCGGATCAGAGCCGCCTACGTCGTTTCTGCGGCGGTTGGATTACGCGCTGGATCAGCTGAGAAGTGCAAGCCAGCTGCTTTCGCCTGATATCAAGAGGGCAATGCTGAAGCTCTCTAGGCAAATTAAGCAGTATCTTCCGGAGGAAGAATAGAGGGCATGATAACAGTACCGTGACTATACTCCGTTATTCCAGACGTTTACATCTCCACTCTACTATACAGAAAGTCACATTAATATTCTGGCCTAGGCTGTTTAACAGTGCTAGTGTAGTGTATCCTCATACCCAGATAATGACCGCCACGTTCTCCCCGATCGAAAACGCGGTGGGTTATGTACATAGTGTTCAAGTATATGGATGCAATGAAATTTCTGTGTAACATTTGTACTCAACTTGAACTTACATCCACTTACAACACCGAACGCCTTCAAGTTGCAATCTCATACCTGGCAGATCCTCCGCAATTATGGTCATCCCAACCAACAACTTGAATACTGTAGAGTAATTCTAACGAAGAAAAACATTCAGTTTCGAGATTGATCAGCATGTTGTGCCAGTGTTACGTGTAAGTGACTGTAAAGGACTTAGGAGCGACATGCGTTTCCAACGTTGGTTGGACAAATCGACAAGTCTGGGAATGTGAGTGGACGTCAGGAATGATGTCAGAGCACATACATGCGACTTTGAGGCCCTCCACGCCGTACACGTTCAGACGGGGATCGACCACCCCGCGGGGTTGACGCAGGCGCAGTTCAACAAAGAGGGACCGCTTTCGCCGTGGGATTAAAGACGACGCGGACGCATTCAAGGTGGTGTACGAGAACCTCTTTCGGGATGCTAGTAGCCAAGAGGTTCC
>JBBPNU010000477.1:0-16682 GCA_038091055.1 Leccinum angustisporum
CACACCGCTCCTCTCACACGTCACTGTCCTACACACGTCCCTAACACCGTCACTGAACCAACAAACACGCACACACACCCCATGGCACACTCAGATGTCCAGCCACATGCACTCATTCATGGCCTCGGCCTCATCCATGTCGAGCTCCGCGCATCCGAGGTCGGCTAGCTCCTCCAAGCGCCCCATCTCCCCCCCAGCCGACTATGCGTCCAAAAGACAGTGTTCCTTTCGTCCCACCGCTCAGGAATTTGCTGCGCTCATCCTCTCCATCTGCGCCATCTGCCTCGGCAGACACAAACACAACATCCACCGTTGCGACGCCCCCGCACATGGGACAACAAGCATGACACGTGTTCTTACAGAAAGGGACCAGGGACCTTCTACAAGAGGGACAACAGGCAACTCTGCTCATCCTGGCAGAGGCCTGACGGGTGTTCCCTGCACCACCACCCCCTCCACGTCTGCTCGGGATGTGGATCACTGGCACCCTCCCATGGAGCCCACCGATGCCCTTGCGCACAGGATCCGCTTTCCAACCACGCCGTACAAGCCTGATGCCTGGGACACTGCCTTGCGTGCTGCAGATATCATAGATCGTTTCTCTCACGTCCCGCAAGGTTTCCATAACGGTTTCATCATAAACTTCCCTCAGATCCTTCGTGTACAAACTCCTTCTAATAAAGAATCCGTTTCCACTTATCGAGCAGAATTTGAAAAAACTTTAGACAAAGAAATGGCCAAAAATAGATGGCTTGGATCATTCACTGCATCTCATTTGCTCTCGCTGATCGGCCCATTCCAATCTTCTCCGATCTCAATCGTGCCTAAACCAGATCGTCCCGGTAAATTCAGATTAGTACAGAACTTCTCGTACCCTCTATCCCCCTGCCCCCAATTCCCTAATCAATTGATTAATTCATGCACCAATGTGGACGACTTTCCTACATCGTGGGGAACTTTTTCCATAGTTTACCTACTAATCTCCCGCCTCCCCCCAAAATCCGAGGCTGCGATGTGCGATGTTGCGGAAGCCTATCGCACAATACCCCTCCACAAATCACAGTGGCCCTCAGCCGTCGTTCACACGGAAGATGACCAATTCCACATAGACACCTGCATGGCCTTCAGAGCCACTCCTTCAGCTGGCATGTACGGTGCCGTAGCAGATGCTGGCGCAGAGATTCTCCATCACCAAGGCATTGGTCCCCTTGACAAATGGGTAGACGACCATATTTTTGTACGTATTTGACGAGAGCATCTCTCCGAGTACAACTTGATCAGGAAATCGATGAGAGTATGATAAAGTTATATATATATATCACATTTATGACATGTTCATCCTTATCAATCATTGTGATACAACACTAGATCAAGTTAAATATTGACTGGCAGACTATGTGGGTGATTGTCACTTAGACTCACTCATCATCATCTTTCCAACCTGTGCTCTTATATTCCAATCAGCAGAATTTGATATGGTCCATCTATGCCTACAAGCAATGACAGTCCATGTATAATGATGTATTACATATGGACAGATGAATCAGTTTGCCATACTTGACAGTCTTGACCAGGATCACCACCATGTAGTATACAGATCAGTCAGTCAGTCAATCTTGATCAGAATTCCCATCACTGCAAGTGTGAAATTACATTATACATGCTATCAGCACTGTCAGTGTGATTAAATGGACACACTCCACCATAGGCTGCAACCTCTGTTGTATCTGCCAGGCTTGACCAGGATCATCACCATGTAGTATATATGGACAGATCAGTCGGTCAGTCAATCTTGATCAGAATTCCCATCACTGCAAGTGTGAAATTACATTATACATGCTATCAGCACTGTCAGTGTGATTAAATTGACACACTCCACCATAGGCTATAATCTCTGTTGTATTTTCCAAGCTTGACCTGAATCTTCAGTTTTCAGTTCTTGATCATGTCCATTACCCAGCTCCATCCACTGATACATCCGAGAAGCTCCACCAGCAGTATTGGCCAGCCTGTATATGATCATCTCCACCTTGTTAATCCGTGAGTGAATTTTGGTAATCTATATCTCACCCTATATGACTTGTCAGCTTACTTCACAGTGTCGGTTCATTCAATCTTGATAGAGGTTCATTTTATGCTGATTCTAAGACTCATCATAATCACGTCGGATTGTGGAATGGAGCTCTAATATAACAGGCAACATGACAATTACAATGAACCAAATGAGGTACCCGAACCACCCGAACCCGAACCCGAAGCCATAGCCGCAGCCGCAGCCCTCTCTCTGTGTTCAGCACGCTTCTCACGGATTCTGGCCAAAGCGCTGTCCTTGGATGGCAAGCGTTCGACATCCGTGTACAGTGGAAATACCTGTCTATTCCTAACAGTCAGTGGCAAAAATAAAACAAAAATATAAGATCACCTGTTCCACCACATTAGGAGTTGGTCGACTTCATCTTTTTCCTCAGGGTCGCCCAGCAAATCCACGAGGCTGGAATAAAAACGCTCGGAATCAGTTACAAGGTCGGTCCGTGAAAAAACCTGGGCAGAAGTAAGCGCAAAACGTGTCTGGACATTAAACGAAGACGTGATTAAATGCAGTCGGAACACTGTCCATGAGACTCCAACAAACCTGCGTGGCGACATAAGCAATCGATGCTTTGGTTACAGCGCGCATACCGTGGATACGCGCATTGCCTGAACGGGTCGCCTTGGGTTCCTGGTCGACAGAGCTAGGAGACGTAAAGATGTGTTTGAAGGCCTAGGAGGGACACGTTATTGCGAGAAATGTACATCAATAACCTGTACTACTCACAGAAACGAGAAGACCGCTGCGCAAAAGCCCATTCCACGGGTCCTCCGGGTCGTAAGTGTAGTTCGCGTACAGGAAGACGGGCCATTGATCACCAGCCACTTGAATCTGACCGTTGACAAGCTTCGACCTAGTTCTGTTGGAGGCGTCAGATGATGTACGTACATTCGAATAGCATTGAACAGGGACTGACTCGGTGTTTGCCCAGTCAAGTCCAGCGGGGCAGAGGAGTGCACCCGTCCGTTCGTGATTGAAACCTCGTCCGGATTTGATGTTGCGAGGGATATGTGGACTTAAGGACTGGCCTTTGGGCGTAATCCAGTCGATTATAGCGACTTTCATTCCCTTCGTGTCGTCAGCCCGGGCACCGTTGATGCCTTTCTGGATCTATTCAATAGCACACAATGAGTTATAAAAA
This sequence comes from Leccinum angustisporum, assembly GCA_038091055.1. Classification (NCBI taxonomy): domain Eukaryota; kingdom Fungi; phylum Basidiomycota; class Agaricomycetes; order Boletales; family Boletaceae; genus Leccinum; species Leccinum angustisporum. Next base: position 3,231 of record JBBPNU010000477.1, read on the forward strand.
AATCTTTAGAAGATGCTTGCCCATTACCAACTCGCCGATCAACATGACCTCATCCTCGGATGAAGCCATTAGACGCGCCTCCAACCCTGACACAGTCCGCAGTAGCTCCTTAAATATTCTATACTCCTTTCTTTCGCTGGTCGGATACTCCCGTCAGAAGTGTGGAAGAATCATGCGATGAGTGATACATACATAGCCGTCAGCGATTCCTCGTTATCACTTGTGTCCTCCGACATCAATACAATACCGTTGGTTAACAAAGTCTGAACGTTGCAAAAAGCGTGCAGAGCTCTGCCAAAATGGCGACCGTGATGCACTAGGGGGTCCTGGGTTGTTCTAGATTGCTGTAAGTCTCAGCTCACGCGGGCCGGAGTTCGATCAGACGTACGGCTTTTTCCGGGGTCCTAACTCCAGCGCACTGTCACGGTGGCGACTACGTTTCTGCCCGCTCGTTGCCTCACTGGCGGAGCTGTGCTGAGAATGAGCAGACATTGATGAATACCAAAGTGGAGAGCCTGAGAGCAAACAGAAGAGACGAGTGAGCGAATGCTGTTGCAGTAGAACTGCCACTTTATATACCAGGAAAGTCAGGGGTGCTGGACGCAGTCAGAGTCCGATATGTTCCCAAATATGGTGGAGCTCACGACTCAACCCACCAAATGGGGAATGGGCGGTGAGATGGTGTCGTGCTAGTCTCGTTCCCAGACGTTAAAGGGCACTCGGCGCTCCTTCCCTTCCGTTTTTAGAATGTCTTTCCTTTTTGGTCCAGTCGCGCGAGAGTGCCCTATAACGTCTGGTGCATTTCGTAAGAAGGGGGTAGCTCAGGTCACGTGAATAAATGAAAATGAATAAATCAGTGTACTATCGATCGGGTAGTTCGAGAACAGGGAGTGGAGGTGCGACGACGAACGAAAGGGAGGAGGCGAGAAAAAGAAAAAGGCGAGCGGGATGGTAGCCGCGCGAGAGAAAAAGGAATGCGCGCCGCTTACCTACGCTCGTGCAAAGACAGTGCTCTGTGGCACTGCTCGTGCCTCGCTGCGCCACAAAGCGACACATCTGTTTAAATTCGTCTTTTAGGTGCCATTTGTACACACGACGGATTATAAGTTAATCCTCATCAATCTCCATGTCATCTATTACCATCTTTTTGGAGGTTCGTTGTCTGTACGCGGCATTGGACGCTTTCCTTTTCCCGACTTCGTCAGGCTCTTCACAATGTAATACGCGTAGCATGTTCCTTCTCTAAGCCACCTCGAGAACAGCGAAACTCTGTGTGAACGGAAACACATCGAATACTACAAATAACCCCAGCTTCTTGGCGATGTTTCCGGCATTGAACGCGAGCTGTCCCGCCTTTGGATCCCGGAGTTCAGCTGGCTCCTTGCTAATCTTTGAGTACTTTACGACGTTGAACTTTTCTCACCAGCGGGCCACGACTGATTCGGTAGGTGATGTCTTTGGTACGACCTTAGCAACGCAATCAGCTTGATGAGCAATGCAATAGCCGAGGAAGACGGGATTGGCAACCTTAACACAGTTGTGGACAATAAGCATGAACGTATTGGACGCCGCGCCAACGTGACCCACGTACAAGGGGACGTCGTGTGTTTCGTGCCTTTGACATTCTCCAGTGGCTTGAGTAGGCCTTCGTGAAGAACCTGACAGATATCAGACCAGGTTGAAACCATACATTAGTACACTTACATGATCAAGAATGGGCTTTCCATCTCCGCATACAATTTGTGACATAACGTGAGCAGGGCGTGAAGACGAGGGACGGCTGCACTCACCACTATCCCGACCATCTGCTCTCATGCGTGCACGTTCGGGACATTCTTCTTCTAGGCAGTGTCCAGAGACCGTAACCTGCGTTTCAACCGTGCCATCTTTAATGTCAAATGTGCAAGCTTACAGTAGAAAAAAATATGACAATTTTCGGTAGCGTTCTGGGTCAGTGTGTCCATTTGAGTCAACTACAAAAATGGAAAAGACAATCAGAATTCAAGATACCAAAAGCAAGTGAAGTAAACGCACAATTCTGCTGCGGGTTGGCCAGAGGTCACTCGGGTGGTTTTTGTCGTCCATCATCAAAACGACGTTATGTGTGTGGTACCCAAGTGAAACTAAGACGTTTGTGAGACCAATTGAAGAGGAGCGACAGAATTATGCGTGCCTATCAACTCACCCCGGAGGTTCACAGCATCCCGATGAGCGAAGACGAGATCAGGCAGGCCTTCGAACCTGGATCCAGGTTTGCCGCGGACATGCCGTGTGGTAATAAGAAGAGCCTTCTTACTAGATGCTGGTTTGGATAGATCGGTCATGTTAGCAATTGATGAGACTGAGGTTTCGATTTTGAGGGGAGAGGTACGGACCCCTTGACGCGGGTTTTATGTACCCTTGTCTGAGATCACAGCCTGAGAAGACGGTCAACATGACTTTGAAGGAGGCAGTAAATGAGCGAGCTGAAGGAACTCGAGACACCTTAGATGTGGAAAACGCACAGGATTGGTTGATGTGCTTGATGTTGTTCTAGGTGCGCCATTGGGGCCACGGCCGTGCAGATGCCACATGTGAACCTCCTTCCGACTATGCCGCACTCACGCAGACGACTGGAGGCAGGATGAAGCAGGGAGATCGAACAGGGCCGTAGTGTGCGCGGTGGATATGATACGAACTCGGTTTAATTGATCGTCCAACAGACGGGATCGCTATTTCCATACAGGAGCAGTTTGGAAAAAAATTCAGGTCACGACCATCAGACTGTGCAGTGCAAGAACGTCGAGCGGGGGAGGGGGCGAGGCTGTTTCCCGCCGACAGGCCACTGTAATCGGTATATGTGGGTCCCGGCCATGCTTCGTTCGTTGAGATGGACAAGATTACTTGCGTCACCGTAGTGTGGTTTTAGCATAGCAGTGGATGCGGCATGGATGTCTGACGATCCCCCTGAGGGGCAAGAACACGAGCATTCCGCTCAACAAATCCGATCACATGGGAATCCCGTCAAGATGTAAAATCATCTGAAGCACACGCATTATGATGCGGAACAAAGAAACCATCATTTGAATCACGAAGACGGGGGCTCAGCTGCTGCCCAAGCTGCGACATTGTTGCTATAAAATAGTCAGCCCGCATGAAACACCAAAAAAAAGACCGTACATTTAAAACAATCTTAGTTTCGGGGTGGCGCAGTTGTGAGCAACGAACGTTCAGAACAACGAGAGGGGAGGCTCTCAGCGTTATAGAGAAAGAGACAAGGCAATATTTAGCCGTTCACACGCCGACTGCTAGCACGAAGAGGGAAGGAGCGCGTGAGGATTTATGGTACGTAATCGCCGAATGTAGTTAAAAGTTCCCTCAGTTGTCAATGCGATTCTGGCTGACCCTCCGAGTACATTTAACAACATAACGGATAATCGACTTCATTGTATCAAACATAACATTTCTAGCCAACAACAACCGTTACCACTGAGAGCAAGGAACCTGCTGCATCTGAGACGTCCACGAGTCCTGTTCCATAACGCATACCTTCGTCGGAACCAACAACCCATCCTTGAATAGTACTTCAACCTGTAGAGTGTCAACAACGTAGTACTGCCGCTCACAGAAACCAACTAACATCGACGACCTTCTTGCGTTCTTCAGTGTCCTTGCAAGCCAACAGTTGATATACTGGCATGTCCCTTTGAGACGTAAAGTTGCGCACTCGGACGTTGGCCGATGTGGGTAGGCTACGTGTATTCCCCATCAAAATCCTGTTGGCCATCCGTCAGTCAGTCAAATCTTACATTAGAAAATCCTTGCGTACTGATCAGGATAATCTGCTGAATAAGTGAAAACTTTTGGGACGAGTCGTCTTGACACTGACTCAACCAGGACGGGGTGAAGAAGGCGTCGAGGAAATGAGACGGACACAATGGCCATGAAACACCTCCCTCCAGCATCATCATCACTCAACCACTCCTTCGAACCCCGAGCCTCCAGGTTCACCAATTCTCTGCCAATTGTCTTCAACCAGTTCATAAATTGTGCGCTGTCTGAGTGAGACCTAGGACCTTCAACCTGCAGAAGCTTGTTGAAGCTCGCAGTTGACAGCTGAGTGGGAGAGGCTCCAGCTGGAGCCACCGGTACATGTACTTTTGACAACGTCATGAGTGGGAGAGGCTGGAGCTCCGAACTCGAAGTGGATTTAAAGTGAACCCTTAAGTAAGCAGTGACTATAAAATGGGGTAAACGAACACTGGAACCCAGGAATCCCAAATCTATACTGGAACTAGGCTAGAAACGTAATACAGTAAGCAGAGATTTTACAATAGCTGGCGGACTGACCCTGAATCCAAAACCAGATGAGTTGACCTCGCCCCGGGCCCGCCCCCCTTACTGGCAGGTAGCAACTTGTCAGATTGACAGGCTCGACCGACCCGAAGTATCCCCTCTACTACCTCGCTAACTCCCTTGCGCACCTTGCTCATCGCGTACCGCGCGTTCTTAACCGTCCGGGTAGATACGTCAACAGCAACTCCGCCGCTGCGTTCACCATTGCTCGCGCCTATTGGCGATCGCACGCGGATCGGGGTCGGGGTCGTTGGACTTGAGGTCGGTAAAGATGTCCATGCTTGAGTACTAGGAAGATGATGCGAACGAGCGGAACGTGGGGCGTGACCAGGACAGGATTGGATTGGATCAAAGGCGGGGCGTGGTCGGACTCTACAGGCTCGCCGGAACCGGGCCCTTCTTTGGGTTCTTGGTCGAGGTTTTGGCGTACGGGTTGGCCGTCTATGAGACCGTCTGCGCGAAATGTTACAAGTCGGTTAGTACGCCAAGTACAAGTCATACGGTAAACGCATCAAGTGAAAATGACTTGTTCGCTTTGAACTTGATGAGTAGGATGGGTTGGTTCACACTGCATGTAGTACCTGGTCGTAACAGTCGAGAAGGAGACAACGTGCTTGCGGAGAAGAAAAACGTACGACTTAACGAGTTACGCGTTTCCTCTCATCACTGTGCACTTCTGATCTTGAACAATCGCAGATTGGATTCCGGCGAAGTATCGTTCCAGTCTGCAGTGACGGTCGCGCGTGTAACGCCTTTCTGGCAACCGTCGCTCGACGTATATGTATGTCCGGCGTCCGCACGTAATTGCCCACGGTCAGCGTGGCGGGGGTGACGATGTTGGTCATCCCCGACGTGTGCATGTCGACGATCGCCTGGAAGTAAATCCCTTTAGCTTGAAGACTAGATATAGAAACCGACGAACCTGGGACGCTTGTGTGCTCCTTCCGCCCACCAGCTAGACGCGTGCTGATCGCCTTGATACGATCTCTTCGCCTTTGCCTCTGGACCCTTCGTCCTTGTGTATCGGAAGCAGCATCGACTGCGTCAGAGAGACATGAATTAGCAGGTTGTGCACCGCACGTAAACGAAAAACGAAAATGAGAAGAAAGGAAAAAAAAAAAAAAAGCGCCACGTACCTTGATCTGCCGCTCAAACGACTCCGTCTATCTCTAAATTACACCCTTTTTACCAACCCCGGGTGTGAATTGCGGCATACCTCGATCCATAGCACAACTTACTACCAGAACCCGATGGATGTCGCAGCCTCCCAGAGACGGTCAATATCGGAGGTATCGCCGGCTGAAGGTCAAAGTCGAACAGGTTGATCATGAAATTAGGTCGGTTTGAGGGATGGGTATGATCACCGTCTCAGTTTGTAGGTTAAACGCGAAGGGAGTGCACACTTTGAAGGTGACGGAGATCTACGGCGGTCCAAAGACAGGTGGCATCTCCGGGTGAGGCTCGTGATAGATGGACTCATAGATGTCGCTGAGCGTGTCCTCGGGACAACAGGCTGAAGCCTACGAGGATCGTGACGCAGGAACGCATCCAATAAGTTCTAACGTATGTAGTCGAGCCAGGTTTCTGGGGTATTGCACCATGTAAAACCTCGTTGAGCTACACCATCGCCCTCGAAAAGCTATAGGCCAGGTCTTTGCCATACACAGCCTGCTTCACGTTGGCATGGTACCACCGAGTGGCAAAGGATTTGAGCAGGATATCTAGGGACTGATTCCCTGTGCGGAACACGTCGGAAGGATAATGGTCTGCAGGAAAATGCGCAACGCCTCGTCTACCCTGACGCCGGTGAATCCAAACAAATCTATCTAATGCCTGGGAGGGGAGATGTCCTCCTGGAGATAAAATTACCGAGCAGTGTGCAATCAATCTGTGGCATACAGAAGAAAAACTGTGCCAACACCATAGAATTATTGGGCTGTCCTAAATTGTTGCACAACTTGGAAGACACGATAGCGTGAGCGGCGTCGCTGGCAAATTACGCAATGAAGGACTGAGTGAGAGCATCGCGCGGCACGTCGCGTGATCGAGGCTTCACATCCCGGAATGATTGTCGAGCTTTACTGAGCGTGAACAGTTGGCCTAGAATGATTTGGTATAGTGTATCTTGTGGGTGGATGGCATCCCTGATTCCCTGCTGTGTTCTAGAAGCATCTTCATCCGGTCCGAGGGGGCTGACTCCAAGGGCACCCTCTCCTTGGATAAATCCGCAAGTAGTCGAGGCCCATTGAAACAGATGCTGAGAATGGTGGACAAGCAATCGACACCACTCTTGCTTAGGCCGCCTGGCCTCGAGCTCAATGTACCGATTAAGTGAATGGTGGATAAACTTCCTGATGTCCTCGTCTACATCTTTCTCCGAGATGTCTCCCATTCGCTTATGGACGAAATGCAAACCACTTGCAAATGCTTCGAGGATGTCACTCTCGGGTCGAGAGGTGATCAGGATGCGAAGGTTGGCTGGGAGGGTGTTGTCGGAAATTTGCCTAGAGATGGCTTTCAGCAGCTGCCCGCGATCGGCTCGGTCGCCACTTTCGTCGAGGGCGTCGATGACGATCACCAATGGTCCGATAGGGTCGAGATGCTCACTAGGTTTGATAATGAAGCGCTCGCTCTGCTCCTCCGGTGAGATAGAGCATCATAGAGGTGCGAAGCGCTCGATTGTCTTTCACGATTCCCCAAAGAGCACGTGAGTACTGCGTATCATGATCAGACAGGTCGCGTGATCGTGCTGGATAGATTCCGGGGGTTCCGCCTCGCGACGTCAGCGCTGGAGAAGCAATACGACGAGCCCAGTCGTTCTAGCCCGTCATACAGCCGTGCAATAGAATGAACTACCGCAGACTTGCCCGATCCTGGAGTAAGGATTCGCGAGTCCCTGGAAGGCATCTTTTTTCCCGCACAGGTCGAGCACCATCCGCATATGACATGTCGCTCAGCCCCACGAATTCCGCTGTATTCCAGGACCGTGAGCGGCCGCCCTCAGTTAGAAGGAATTGGACCTACCGATATGCTCCAAAGTATTCATCATACGGAAGACAGTAATGCCTGTGTGCACAGCCACACCCTCCAGGAATGCGGCCTTGAGTTCTCTCAGCTTGGTCTCGTAGTCCTTCATCTTTGCATCTATATCAGAGAGCGCGTATTTCACCGTTCGAATCCCTGGACATACAGATCAGAAGCGACAAGAATCGTGGGTTCGACGACAACTAACAAAAGTTCTTTTCCTTGGCGTATGTGGTGATAAAGAACGCGCACTCTGTTACTTGTTGTAACAGAAGCGTGATGGTCTTGATGGGCGCCTGGATAGCCTTCAGAGGTTCGGCGTCGTTGACGAAACTGAAGTCGTCCGTCATGGTGGTTGCCAGGTGAATGATCTGCTCGTCGCGGTTCTTCTGGTCCACCATTACCTGTGTGTAACACGATGAGTAATTAGGCAGCAGTAAAATGATAAAATAAAACGCACTTTGCTCGCAGTGGATATAACAGACCAAGCAACCGACGCGTACGGGTGAATCTGTCTCGCCGTGAGATCGTACGGCGCCTAGAACTGAAGAACAAGATACCTCTGCGATGCCGGCCACGATTTTGTTGAAAAGTTCGATCCTCTCCAAAAGGCCTCCCCACACACTATCGATCGTTTGTACCGCGCTCACGACGTTCGGTTCGGCGTCAACCGCTGGGCTTACTATGCCAACGGTTGCTGGTGTGCTAAGTGGGTTGACCACTCCGATAGCCTCGGCGATAGCGTCCACAGCTTGGCATCCGTCAACGTTAGCAGTGTCCCCGGGTGCGTCACTGGCCACCACAAATTTGATCGTAATCCTGGGAAGAGCGGATGCATCGGAAGTAACGTTGGGATTTGTAAGAGAACATTCAAACACTGATTGGAGAGATCACATCAGTAGAACGCAAACGACATAAAATGCCATCTTACCATTGTCCGGAATGCATTTTCCCAGAATGTTGCCGATGGTATCAGAGAAAGATCCGACCAGTTTGTTTTTTCCAATGCGGTGCTTTCGGAAAACCTTGACGACGAGCTCTGAATGATCGTCACCGTCACTGAGAGAATTCAGTTTTCTGGCATAGAACGGAGAATATCCACCCACAGAGACAAAGTGTCGATCCAAGTGGTGCCATTCTTCTTCTCCTTTGTCTTCTTCGTCAGACGTGATGTATCGCCTATGGTAAACTCGACTTGATAACTGCCTTGGGAAGATCTTGCGTCGTGTGAGCCCGCGCAGTTCGATATCTGAAGGGAGGAAAGGTCAATTTGAACGACTGGGACAGTCTTACGAGCACACCTTTGATGCTGATCGTCTTTGCTGTAGAGCCACCTTCAGTTCGCTGTGCTAATGGCGATACCAAGGGACGGAGGCCCGGGGTAGTATCAGTTGGATTCATACTCGACTAGATTTGTTGCTCTTCTTTGTGCGTGTCCGCGTTCTGCGCAACGCCCCAATGCTTGTTCTTTGATCACAGCCAGGGTACTGGAAATGGGTGGAACACTAGGAGAGGGTGATCGCGACTCGCTACCAGAAAAGTGTTGTAAGGTGGGCAGTAACGGGGCGTTCGCGACCAGAGTTGGTTCGCCTTTCCAGCGCTGGGTATCGACGGCTGTTCCGTCGTGAAGGGTGACTTCAGCGCCATGGTTGCTCGAATGCCTGCCATAGTCGAAGTCTGATCTTTCCTGACCGACTGAGGCTCATGGATGGAGACTGGGTTGGATATGCGTGATTTGGAGCGTCATAAGCGTCATTGCAGAGAGAGGCAGCATCATCAGTGTAGTGACCGCTGTGGGAGATGTAGAGGCGATTTGGGATAATACTAGACGGGGCATGCATGGAGAAGGAGGGGGGAGGGGCAGGCAAGTCATCGGACCCGGGCGCCAGTCCCGCCTTGCGTGCTTGCCAGAGAGTTCTTCACGTTCGCGCAACTCGTACCTCAGACGGCCTCGAGGGACGGTTAGAGAACCTTTCCACAACTATTGCATTTACGATGACCTGACCATCTCAGGTAGCAGCCTCCCGGCCTCCTTCATTCGACTGACTTGCAGACTGGCTTGTAAGCCCAACGCAATCTCAGTCTGGGTGTCGACCAGCTTATTCTAGGCAAGTTGGATTGATGCGAGTGGACGCTTGAATTGCTTGCGCACGAGCGTTCTACCGTGCCTGATTTTATTGACATCAATCCGCAGTTATGTTGCACAGTGAACAAACCTACCGCGCACTGTTTAGACAAGAAAACGGGGCAACTGGCAATGAGGAAGTAGGCGGTTCATCAGCAAATCACTTTTTGCTCTAGAGAGCTTGCTAGTGTTCCAAAGCAGCCATAATACCACAGCAAGGTCCAGACTTGACAGGTAGCCCAAGTAAGGCTATGTGCTTTAGATGACAAAGGAACACTTGGAAGATCAGACATGCATATCAGCTATCCAGTTTGTGGACCATGATATACACTACACAATGCTATCTAGATAATGTTACTCTGAATTCCTTGGCAGCATTCCTGCCAGTCCCTCGAACTTCTCACCCGGTCAATACTATGAATGCAATGCCAAATTCAGAACACTTGTCAATGATTAATAATTATATATTACTATGAACGCAACACCAAATTCGAAACACTCGTCAATGATTGATAATGATGTGATACTATGAAGTCAACAGCCAAATTTAAAACACTCGTCAATGATTGATAATGATGTGATACTATGAACACAACGGCCAAATTTAAAACACTTGTCAACTTGGACCATCGTCGACAACAGCTTGATCAGATTTTGCATCGCCGACCGCGGCGCGACCCCGCAAACCCGATTCAGGACAGCCCGCAGGATCGACCGGCCGTGCATCTGAAACAAGATCGTGCTTGCTTCTCCAAGTTCGTCGCTCCCCGCGGTGCGTCGGATGAGTGTTTGTTAAACTCGTGATGCGATGACGCACCAGGAACGTGCATTGTAGCGACCAGCGAATACTGTTCTTGCAGCGACAACGAGCCCACCGCGCATTGCATCAGTGCGTCGAGCGGTCCAGGAGGTAGGTTGTAGAATACTGCCACGAAATGTTTGACACCCAGGCCCTGTGCATACTTTAATATATCTTATCAACGTCCGACCAAAGTACAGACTCACACCGTCAAGCAGCCAAAGAAGGCCTGTACAATGTCCGGATTCTGAAACGCGCGCGTCCGAGTCAGTTCCAACGCAAGTTCGTCATCCAATAACACATCCATTGAAACGCCTCACTCACAGATTCCATGGCACCCGGTTTGCCGAGCATCGACAGCGCCGTCTGCAGCAAAACAGGCAAAACGTTCGATACAACCGTGATCCCCTCTACGCTCGGTGGTGATTTCAGCGTCGAAATCGTAAACATCATCGGCGGGTCCAGTTGGATGACCGTGGAGCACGTTCGCGAGCGAAAGCCACACCGCGGTCAGCTGCCTCTGCGACGCGATACATAAACAGCGGACCTGGCGGGAGAGACAGCAACGTGGTGTCACTTGGCAAGGAAGTGATGGAGCGCAGGAACTCGCTGAGTGCCTGCATGGTTGTCACATACACACCGTCAGAACCGTCTCCCCATCCACATCTCACGGAAAAAAAAAAGACTCACGTCCGACATACTCGCGTCTGTCGATCACAGCTCGAATGCGCTCCTCACTGCCGTGAATAGGCTTTCCCGGAGTTTAACAACCCTGTAATCGTCGCGAGCCCGCCGCAAACGTTCCGCTTCCGCTCGCCCCGAGGGCGATTCGTCGATGATGAGTAGTGAATCTGCGGTGCGGGTGAGCCCCTTAGCTACGCCCGACAGTGTTTGGAGCTGGACGATGGCAACGGCGCGTGCTTCCTCTGGGAGCTGAAGGCAATCTTTAACGGCCTCCACCAATGAAAACGTCTCGCGAACACTTACCCGCGAGGACGGCAGCAACAAAGTTTGTTCGAGCTTCTCAACAACGGGGCTCACGATTGCAAAGACGGGTGGGATTTCCTCTTCAGGCGGCAGCGCTTGGATGACGCTCGCTATCGACTGCAAAACCTTGCTCCTCTCCGTGTCCTGAGATCCATCAGATGACGACGTACAGGATCCTACTGTCACTCACGGGTATGCCAGTCAACCCAGCGTGCAACTCTGCAAACGCGCCAATGTGCGGCGCCAGGCGCTTCAATTGGAATCGCAGAGATCCCAAGCAAATTTGCAGCAGGTAGACACAGCGACGGTTCAGGAAGAGCAGCCACGATATACGAAATAGCGCTTACCAGAAGAGAAGGGGATGACGAGGGTGTGCTCGTGATAGATTGTGTAGTGAACCATGACGCGTACGTACCTTTCGGACAGGAGGGGTTTCGTCAGTCCCGATCCATGACACGAATTCAAGCATGGCTCACCGGTGAGACTGAGTGCGGTACGTCGTACCCTGTCTTGGCCCGTGGTTGGTAGACGTCCGAGTACGTCTGATCTAAACAGTCGAACAACCGACCTTTTGGCCAGTTGCTCAATATGCTCAGCGGTGGCCACGCAACCTTGTTCCTCAATATCCTCACAAGCTCGACATACACGGCATTCACCAGCGCCAACCTATTACTCTCTTCCAGGTCCGCAGGTGGCGTGCTACTTCCCTCGTCATCCGTCTCGTCATACTCCACGCTCCAGAGTGATTCCTGGAAGAGATACCAAAACCCGAGCGTCATCTCGCAATCCTCTTCGTCTACGCCAAAGTGACCAGGCAAGCCAGTGTAACCGAGCAACAATAGAACGAAACTCTGAACAAGCTGCGATCGCGTGAGCGGAGATACCGCTACAGGCAGTTGCGAGGTAATGTTGGCAGCAAAGTACGTATTCGAGTGGTCGCCGAGGGTGACGATGAGTTTGCAGAGCGAGTGAGAAAGCTGAGAGGCCTCTCCGGCTGCGAATGCCGTGTTTGAAATGAGCCGTGTGGTGTTAAAGAGAACAAGCAAACGCACACGATATACTGGACTGAAGGATTGGAGGACCCCACAATGTCAATCCAGACGAGCAGCGGAAGCGTGAGCGAGTTAGCGCCCGCACCACCAGATAACGAGGACCGCGTCATGATTTCCCCAAACCCCATGCCTCGTATCGTTTTTGGATGTCGAATAGTTCTTGTTGGAGAGGACGTTGTGTGTCCGAAGAGCCGGCGCTGGCTGGGGAGTACGCTTGTTGTATGAGCTAGTACGACGTGATGAGGCCAAGGTATCTTTGCAGATTTTAGTTCACCTGAGCAGCTTGGACAACGTCCGACTGAGATAACGTCGGAAGAAAACTCGGGTTGGCCATAAGCTTGTGGTCAAGAAGTAAGTCACACCCTTACTAAAATTACTACTATATTTCACTCTCGGCTAACATTTGATGATATCACCATCCAACCAACCATCGCCGCACGAACGCCACCAACACCCGCGACGGCTCGATCCCGCCCGGCAAACTCAACGTGCCAAACTGCCCAGCCTTGGCCCACTCGTCCACCAAGGGCACCCCCCAAAGAGCGAGCCACCCAAACGTCCAGATCCGTCCCCACATCCCGCCCACCCGTCTCCCCGTCAACCTTCTCCACACGCGTGCCAGTGCTCCATCACGACCCCGACGGCGTCCATGATCTAGAACCCGATCAGCTTGACCGAATGACCGCCTCGCCCGAGCGATCGAAGTTCGATGTCGTGGAAGATGCCAGAGACAAGGAAGGCCTCGAGTGGGCCTGCCAGTCGCCCAAAGAGGTAGTTGAACGGCCGGATACCGAGCGTGACGAGCAGCTCGCGCATCATCTGATGCCACCGCCTGCCCCAGAGTTCCGAGGTCAAGGAAGTCGACAACCACGGAGAGTTGAGGGGTGGCCAATGTGAGGGTCGTTGCTGGAACAGGGAGACCAACACGATCGCCATGAGCTGATATCCGCATTGTATCGCAGAGTAAGTAGGTCAGAAGGGCGGCCAGGAATGAAACGAATTCTGATCGGAGCAAAATACTCGAACCATTATCCCCAGATACACCGACTCCTCCGGCAGCTTCTCATCCCCCTGTGCAGTCTGACATGCAGAAAGAAACGCGAGGCCGCCCCGCCTCGAAGTGCCAGTGG
>JBBPNU010000478.1:0-16679 GCA_038091055.1 Leccinum angustisporum
ACGCCGATGGCGCCACCACACGACATTAGCACATGTCCCCCAACGTGACGACAGGACGACGCAACGACGACAAATGCGACAAGCCCGCCTCAAACACCCCTCTCCCCCTCCCCCCTCGCCCACCAAACGCCACGGTCTCCGTCCCTCCCCCTCCCCCTCTTACTGTCCCTCACCCACTCCACCCCGCGCAAATGAAGATATATGTCGAACAGACCGTGGACTTGACCTCAAGGACGGGGGTTCGAACATGTTACGACGGCGCTCAGCGGACTTTGAGTACTTGTTTACCTGTCATATCTTTCCGGTGCTTCCGTCGCGCATTCGGTAAACCAGTGGAGCGCCACAATGCACCTCATCGTGTCGACATGCAGACCTGCACATGGCCAGTAGACTCGAATATTGACCCAGGCCTGGAGGCTGGAGGAAAGCACACCACTGACTGGGGCAGCGAGGTGCCTTGGGTTTCTTACACCTGGTAATGGCGAAGACCCACCACAGACCAAACACAATTCTGACAACACTAGCACATCAGCACACACCGGCCACTCGCCCTCTCGTCGGAAACGCGGACGCGAAGCCGCCAACCACGGAAACTCGCACTCGCACGAATCACACCTAGTACGGCGCGGACGCCCAATAACCGAATCACACACATGCCAACTACCGAAATGCTCGCAGGGACCTCACGGAATCCCCCATATACAAAGGACATCACACAACAATCGACCTACGCGTACGACAACCTACTATTACCATTGCCACGTCGTCGATCGAAGTGAAGCACTTGGCGATCTCGCACGGCGCCAAACAGGCCGTATAACCGCACTGGGCGGACCAGTACTCTAATCACCGCTTAGGATTTCAACTCGCGGCTCTGCACACTCTATTTTACCAATCGATGAATTGCCAAGTTCAGCATCGCTGTGGATGGCGCCAAGGGCCTCTAAAAGGGTCACGAAGTGCCACAGAAGGATCCAGGATCCAGCTCTGAACCTGTATGTTTGGGAAATGGTGCAAGGTCAAGGCCGAATGGAGTTGTGCGGATCATGGTCGTCATGGAATCTATGTTAGATATTCCGCCACCGTGCCATCCAACCGGGGGACTCTTCGCCTTTTTGTCACGAGGTGCCACAGAAGGAACTGGGTTCGATCCAGCTCTGGAGCTGTACGTTTGGGTACGGTTCGAGGTCGAGGCCGAATGGGAGCGCGAGAAAGGTGTGGAGGCACTTGGCGATCTCGCATGGCGCCAAACAGGCCGTATAACTGCACCAGCTCCTCACGGACACTGGCCTATCCGACAACTCGCCACCGGCCACCCGTCTTTTTGCCCGACAATACGGGCGCAATACCACTGACCAAAGAGGCCCGCTCCCATTCTCGTACCAAATACATGGGCACTCGATAATGCGGGGCGCGAACAAGTCGAGAACGGCACCGTGACATTCGAGCTTGCGCACACGCCGACCGCGGAAATGCCCGCTGACGTCTCACCAAGCCCCTGGCACGCGAAGCGCACGAAAATGTGGTCAACGAGTGTATGCTACTGCCGGTCTGAGGGTGTGTCAGAATCTACCTACATTCTGAAGATGATGCTGACAAGGATTCGTTCCAGCTCTGGGGCTGTACATTTGGGAAACGGTTCGAGGTCGAGGCCGAATGGAGTGGTGCGGATCATGGTCGTCATGGAGTCTGTGATATTCTGCCACCGCGCCATTGAACCAGGGACCCTTCGCTTTTTTTGCTGCATGCCGCTGCAGTGCGGTCTGTGCATACACGGCCGAAGGACCTACGTGAAGAAGGGGGAGCGCGAGAAAGGTGTAGAGACAGATGAGGGACTGGAAGGACGGGTGACCTGCGGTTAGGATGAGTACGAGTGTGCGACGATCGGGGGAGGATGGTCCGGAGGTAACATTCCGTCGTTGGAAGAAGTGATGTAGTTTTTTTTGCAGATATCATTGAAACATTTACAAGCGTCCATCCTTGACGAGGTCAACAACTCATCACGCCCACTGTTTCAAGCACAAGGTCTGTCATAAGTGAATCTTGGACCAATTCAAAAAGAACTCGGTCGTCACACAGCACGTCAAATTATACTACATATCACGATGAACATGTCGCAACGTGTGACCCGGACGGGGGGATGAAATTATTCCCACAGCAATGCCTACAAGCAGAGTCCTTTGCAGCCACGGTGTTGCAAATGAAGAAACCATCTGGCCTTGCGGCAACATCTCCCACCAGTGCCACTACCACCTGACCTTTGAAATTCTGAAATTCTCTCGCAAGCTCAGAGATAATGATTTGTAGGTCACTTTTCGTCCAAGTAACCAAAGGGCCTGCGTCAGGATGTGCTTCAGCGCCCGCATCCACCCCTTGGTTGCAGCGTGCCATCTTTGCTGTTGGGCTTTCGTCGTCGGGGTCCTCATCACGACCATGCTTCAGGTTGGTGCTACGTGGTACCGTAGGATCTAAGGTAATACACTTTCAGATCAGATTGAGAACGGGATATTGAGAAACTAAAAACTGTCACCTTTTTGTGTTAAACCGACTTGCAGCTTGGGAGTGTCGCCGACGAGAGTAATGGTTCGAGGTTCTATAATAATCAAATCATCACACGAGCTTGGGGATAATGTGTAGTGGTGGTTGACCTACCGGCGGTGTGAATGCCCGGGACGCTCTCAGCTTGTAGTGTGTATGCTGACATAGTAACTCGCAAATCGAGTTGGACGAACACAGCGCAGTGCACTGGTGAGTCGCACTCGAACGTTGAACGTTGAATGGTCAATCACAGCCTGCTAATGTACGGGTGCCAGTGAATATCCTTCTTACGACAACGTCTGGAGTATACAAGTCGCTTCGCTGTGCGCCGCCAACAGGTTACGGTAGCGCAAGGAGGTCTGACTCATTGATGACGGAATATGAGCAGCATTGCTGGAAGTACCAGAACTCGGTCCGAGGCTCGGAAGTTCGGACGTTTGGAAGTTCGGAAGTGCCAGCAAGTTGCAGAAGATATTCTTGAGAAATAGTTTCAATATGTTGGAACTTCGCGGAACTTAGCAGTGGCGTTCAGGCTATAAAACGGCCACGAGATGATGAGGTGCGTACAATTCTGAGTCCTCCACCTCACCTGGTAGCTATCCGAAAACGTCCCGGTCCATAGTCTCGCTTTCAGCTTACCGGCATCTCATGTCAGTATCGCAACATGGTCGCGGTGATAGCCCATCACCTGACGGGGTGACTGGCCATAAACGTCAACACGCTAGTGCTTTGCAGCTGGGGCCTAGGAAAAAACCGTGAGTTTCTGTCACATCATCGACACTGACGCTGAGCTTCAAGTTTCCAGAACGACCCAGGATCCACTTGTTCACCATGGAAGGCACTTTGGACGGTCTGTGCACGCATTTTGCAATATCCAAACTCTCATCACAAACGGTCTCTTACTTATGAGTGAAGAGCAAGAAGCTGTATCAGCCGTGTAAGTCGAAACTGTACGTTCATGTTTATAATTCTTATTCGTCTTCAATCCGCATTTAGAGAACGGCAGGAGTACCTGGTATTCCGCGAGCTCCTTCGCATGGTGCCCGGGCTTGAGGCTCGGCTGATGGAATCTTCAGAAGAGGAAACAATCACCATCGCTGATCTCGTAATACAATTTTCTAATTATGTTCTTCTTTAACTAATCACCAATTGGATTCCAGATTCAAAAAGGTGCTAACGGTTCGAGAGCAGATGACACAAAAGGGATGAAAAGTGCAATAATAGACTGGATTACGCCCAAGGGCCAGTCTCTGAGCCCTCATATTCCTCGCAACATCAAGGCCGGACGTGGGTTCAATCATGAACGTACGGGCGCCCTTCTATGTCCCGCGGGACTCGATTGGGGTAATTCTGAGTGAGTTTATTGTCTCCTATAATGATACAGACCTCAAAAATTGCCTTCGTAGGACGCGCAACAAGCTTGTGAGCGGCCAGATTCAGGTAGCCGGCGACCAATGGCCGCTTTTCTTGTATGCAAACTATTCGTATGACCCCGAGGATCCATGGAACGGGTTGCTTCGAAGCGGCCTCCTCGTCTCGGTGAGTATTTTTCGACACATACAATACGGAATCTGACTCGGAGCGGAATGGAGCAGGCATTCAAGCATGTCTTCACTTCCCCTAGCTCTGTTGATCAAGAGCCAAAAGCAACGCGCTCAGGGAACGCTCGTATTCATGGTATGCGATCAGCGACAAAAGCATCAATTGCGTATGTTGCTACACAGGCAAGTTGATTTCCTTTGCCGAGACCTTGCGTCACTCACTCATCAGATTGATTTTAGGCTCGCTTTGCACTCACTTCTGCGCAAGTATTTTCTCGCACTGACCTTGTCACAGACTCCGAGCGTTTTTACAACAGCATACTGGAGCTGTTACTTGACCCCGAAGAGAAAGAGGAAGTAGAGCAGCTTTTGACATGGTGGAACCGGTACGATTCTCCAATTAGATTGCGCATCTTACTTACCGAAACAAATGAATAGGCAGGTATTTCCGCTTTATGCAGATATCGAACGGCTCCCAACGAAGAATAGTGCTTTGGCGCGGATCCGCCAGAAACGTGCCGAAAGCAGGATGCGAGACCGCGAAGAATAACTATGTTTTTTTCCGTAGAAATACAAATATTTTGATTTTGTCACCCTAGTACTAGTACTCGTTGAACATTTCTCTAATTCAGTATCATACGTCACGACTTTCAAGCCTGAGGCATGGGTTTCACATGGCCGGAACTTAGGAATGCGGTTCATCAACAATGCAAATGGGTTATACCAATCGAATGGGCAAACCTAGACGAACGATACCTCAGTTCGAATGCGCCGGTATGAGATGGGTTGCAATGTACGGTCACGAAGACGAAAGCGGGCCAGGGCAATCGGTGTTGGTCGAATGGGCGACCATAGACAAGCGACAGATAAGTTCGAATGCGCCGGTATTAGATTGGTGAGAACGAGCCGTCACAAAGACGAAAGCGGGCCATGACAATCTGCATTGGTCGAATGGGCGAATCTGGACGAACGTCAGATGAGTTCGAATGCGCCGGTATGAGATTGATCGGAACGAACCGTCACAGAGACAAAAGCAGGCCGTGACAATCTGCATTGGTCGACTGGGCGACCATAGACGAGCGACAGATAAGTTCGAATGCGACGGTATTAGATTAACGAGAACGAACCGTCACAGAGACAAAAGCAGGCCATGACAATCTGCATTGGTCGACTGGGCGACCATAGACGAGCGACAGATAAGTTCGAATGCGACGGTATTAGATTGACGAGAACGAACCGTCACAAAGACGAAAGCGGGCCATGACAATCGACATTGGTCGGATGGGCGACTCTGGACGAACGTCAGATGAGTTCGAATGCGCCGGTATGAGATTGATCGGAACGAACCGTCACAGAGACAAAAGCAGGCCATGACAATCTGCATTGGTCGACTGGGCGACCATAGACGAGCGACAGATAAGTTCGAATGCGACGGTATTAGATTAACGAGAACGAACCGTCACAAAGACAAAAGCGGGCCATGACAATCGACATTGGTCGAATGGGCGACTCTGGACGAACGTCAGATGAGTTCGAATGCGCCGGTATGAGATTAATCGGAACGAACCGTCACAGAGACAAAAGCAGGCCATGACAATCTGCATTGGTCGAATGGGCGACCATAGACGAGCGACAGATAAGTTCGAATGCGCCGGTATGGGATGGATGGGAACGAACTGTCACAGAGACGAAAACGGGCCACGAAAATCGGCATTGGTCGAATGGACGACCCTAGACGAGCGACAGATAAGTTCGAATGCGCCGGTATGAGATGGATGGGAACGAACCGTCACAGAAACAATAGCGGGCCATGACAATAGGCATTGGTCAAATGGACGACCATAGACGAATGGAATATGAGCTCGAATGCACCTCACAGTGATAGAATAATTACAATAGGAAAGGAGGGTTATGAATATGAGCCACAGTGATCAGGATTGGACTTATGGGCGATTCTGGACGAACGGCACAGCATTGCGCTTAGTGTGGGAAGGGTTACAATAAATAATCAGGATTATGAATATGTGCCATACTTATTTATATTCTGACTGAATCTGACAATTGTCATCATGATTAACTATTGGGTGCATATGAGAAACATTCAGCAACCCCCTCAGTGGCTAGATAGTCTGGCCAGTGTGTGTATCATAATGACAAAGATTTGTTTGATTACTGATGTGATAAATCAAGCTAATGGTTGAACAAACTGCCACCAATTTCCTGATGTAGTACCCAGAAGGTGCCTGAAGATACATCATTGACATGACCCCTGTCAGTCGTCTGAAATATTCGGCGTACGGTCAACTGCACAGGACCCGGATAATGCTCTTTCGTGAACAATAGTCGGTTTGTAAGCGGGAAGGTGAAATTATGGAGATGAGCTCTTGCAAAGTGGCTTTCACCCATCAACGGCCCGGGGTTAAGTTGCATCAGACTTCAGCGCTTCAGCGCTCAGCTTCAACCCAAACAATCGACGACGCGATATCGCGCAACGGAACAAAGAAATTACATAATCGTAGCGGCGCTCTTGCGCCAAGTCCCCGACTCTTGGGAATATGCAACCAATTTCGTAATAACACGCCAATGATAGTTACTGTGTACACATCCTTCGAGTCAGCATAGTCGCCAGGACCCAGGTTGTTCCGCACCCTGTATCTTGCCTGTATCTTGATCAACAACTCCGAAAACGCCTTGTGCGTGTACGCACGCGTCAACGAGTCTTCCACCGCCCGGAGATTGTCCATGTGCAGATTAACCACCAAGCTTGCAAATTTGTGCACAAACTGCACGCGTTGGTTGTCCCGCGCGTCCGCACCTGAAGCGAATCGTCGTATTGGTTTACGAGTCCCAGCGAATGCTCATACCTAGAAAAAATTATTAAAGGCACGCCGGTCGGGTCAGGAGCGCAACGGAGGCAAGCAGCAAACCAAACACACCTTGGGCCACTATCCTCCGAGTCTGCGCCTCGTTCCGAGACTCGGTGACGAGCCACTCGATTCCCTGATTATGCTCTACCAGACCCAACGTCTGCCCATAGTATGTCAGCATCATTTCCATCAATGCTACAGTGTACGGATACACCCACTCTTGATGTCCTTGTCCATATTCGTGATCATATGCGGCCCCTGAAAGTCCAACCACAGGTTCCAGACCTCCCTGATCATCTGCGGATCAATATTAACTGCGAGCCAGAACCCGTCCCACGGATCCGATCTCGAACACAAGTCCGTTCACGGACATGTCTCGTCGGTTGATGTCGTACAGCTACGTGTCAAAGACCGGTCAAGCTTCTTGCGGAACGCGGTTGATTCGAACTGCAGCTTTTGATCCTCTGCATATAATTCCTTGAACCTTGTCCGAGCACGTCTTCACACGTTTCATGTAGGTCACGATTTCATCGATTTGTCGAGCCCCGCATCTGATACATGTCATTGCGATGTTTGAACTGGCAACGACGGCGTCAGCTAGCACGGTTCGAGAGAAGTGACTGTGCGCCTTATTGTGTAGACGTTTGATGTGCTCCTTGATAGAGTCGATGAGTAGGAGTGATCGGGATCGTTAGCACGCCGAGTAAGCTCAAGGTACTAAGAAACGACGACGGCTGCTACCTTTGGTCGAATGAAATCCGTGCGAGTAGATTTGAAGTGAGGAGCGGTGCACAGTGTTATGTAATCATAGCGGAGCACGATTTGTACAAGTACTGTGCCATCATCATCAAGTAATCAATTCCCACGTCCGAATTGCTTTGCAGAGAGCAGCACGTTTCGCACTCCAATCCAGCAGTACTCCAATGTCGGAAGGGGTGCCCGAAATTGAATCCACGAATGGCAGCATTCAGGAATGGTTCAATGATTGGGTCCGAACTTGTGAAAATACTGTCAACGCACATTGCATGGCAGTGGATCCCCTGTCAACGCACACTACGTTCGATTTCCGGTTTACAACCATCCCTCCTGTTTTGTTTTTCGAGTTTGTGCCCCTCAGCCCTCTCACCCCGAATGCAATTCTCTCCATTTCCCATTCAGGCATGACCGTATGATACTCGCTTGTAGGTATAATCTATTTCGGTGAGTTTCACTTCACTGCCCGTTTTGGTTTCGATGATAAGATCTGGAAGTACGGCGGTCGTATTAACCAAGGTACACCGGAGTTGGAACCTGACGCGCGTGGCGCTGACCTCTGCAACATGCTGCATTTCGGGAATCATGAAGCACATGCAGTGATCTACGCTCGTTTTGGTGCGTAACGTGTCAGATGTTATAACTATCTGGACGTCTTATCAACCACCCATGCCAGACGCTCGTTGGAGTACAGACCTCTTCGTACTTTGTTGGTTTTGTGTCCCATGTGCGGAAGTGATGCTGATCGACCCATTTGCACGCACAACAGACAAGGTATTGCGGTTCCACACTCTCGCCCTCGTTGATCATACGTCCTGCTCATATACAATTCCTTTACCGGCGCTGATTCAGCGATGCGCCGATGAGTCTCTACCATTAATATTTGTATCCTCGACACGGCGTCGACCGCAAACGCGCCTCGATTACACCCACGCGAGGTTGCATAGGTCCTACCACCGCGCTCGACCTTCGGCGTATAGACTGAACGCGGCAATGCAACAAACGTAATTCGCAATAACACGCGGAGTAATGCTTGCAACTCTGAGTACGATTTGGTGCATCACGAAAAGATGACGCGATGCGAAACGTTCAAGGCTTGGAGGCTTGGATACTGCAGATCATGCTTGTGCACGCATAATTGCAAAGCATGTGTGACCCCGGAAATGCTGTCGCACGCAATATCTTGCAATCCGCG
Organism: Leccinum angustisporum; assembly: GCA_038091055.1. Taxonomy (NCBI): domain Eukaryota; kingdom Fungi; phylum Basidiomycota; class Agaricomycetes; order Boletales; family Boletaceae; genus Leccinum; species Leccinum angustisporum. The sequence continues at coordinate 8,895 of JBBPNU010000478.1, forward strand.
CCTTTCGATAGGGCGACCAGGAACGCTTGAACCAGGAGCAGCAAGGAAAAAGAATGAAGGGTGCACGAGCTGATCAGCGACCACTCGTAACTTTTGACCGATTCCATCACACACCGAAAGTTGACCCATTTACCCGCTTCAGTCGATTCCTTCATTGTTTACTATATACTGTGCCAACCTGCCCACGTGAATGAAGCGGCTGTCGTACAGCAATTAAGTACAGTTGGATTACTCAAAATGACCATCATGCTACGCAATATCTTGCAATCCGCGCCCTTCGATAGAGCGACCAAGAAACGCTTGAACCGGGAGTAGCAAGGAAAAAGAATCAAGGGTGCACGAACTGATCGGCGACCACTCGTAATTGACCCTTCAATGGATTGAAGCAATAGACTTGCTGCAATGGCATCGGTTGGAACGTTTCGAGCCCCTCTGCAAATCATGCCGCCACCTGTTCTCGCACGGTAGCATGGCGACGTCATGAATGGGTGTGAACTGCGATAATCGGGTGCATGCGCGTCCATCGATGCAAAGGCCTCGGAACGTGATAGAAACGCGCGCTCCCACAACGGTAAAGGATGGCGTGGACGCACTCGCGTTGTTGCACCTCGAATTGGTTGAGCTGCGCCAATCGGTCGCAGGCATTCACGCTGTCTCTGAAAGGTTCAGAACGTATGGGCGAAGTCAAGCACCTAGCATAGTGCAAACGGTAAGATGCTCCGACGAACAGCGGTGTTCATGCACTGCTTCCGAGTGAGCTTCACGAGCACCGCGTCGCCGACGTCTGCTGCGCCTTCAGATTTGTTCGGCTTCGTGGATAACACACACGGCGCCCATATATGCCCTTTGTTTCAGCAGAACGCAGGTCGCTCAGCAATACCCACAATGCGCCGCGCGCCTGGACTGGAGTGAGATGATCAGCGGTCGAGGATCGACATGGCCGCGGACTCTCACCATGGCACTTCTTTCCGAGACCCAATAAAAACTTATTCATGCGTTCGACAGCGTCGCCTCCGCGGTGTTGCATCGCGCTCTTGTTCATTTTGTTGTTCTGAAGGTTTTCCGGGTTTTTAATCACAAACTTGGTGCGCGATCTGGCCGTGAAAGCGTGTCGAGCAGTAATCAGTAAAAGGATGATTTACACAGCAGCTCGACCAAGAACTCTGTGCGCGTCTTGTCGGCCAAGCAGATCGTTGATGGTGTCGTACGAGAGGACGCAGATGACTTGGAAATTGTGCGGCTGTGACAAAAGAACAAGAAGATTGGGGCAATCCTTTCCCCGCTCTTCTGACTAGGCGGTTGCGTTTGGAGCATCGCCCTTCTTATCACGAAGATGGCGCTATTCACGACAAACCTGGCGCGGCTGAGATGCGAAGGTTTCGGAGCGTTCCGGGCGGAGTTGTAAATGTGGTGGGTGATGCTCGTGAACGCACGAACCGCCACCCACTGGCATCCCCCGCGCTCCAGGCAGCGATCGAAAAAGCGATGGCCTGCCCCTGCTGCACTATGCCAGTACGCAGTCGCTGGGAAACCAGCGAACACCAGCCATCGCCCAATTCGTGAGCCTCCTGGTTTTTTCGGGCGTTCACGCGCACCCAACCATCAAATCGCGCCCGCATTGCATTCAAAACCGAGCCATAATCCTCGGCAATGCGGTCAACGAGCAGCAGATCAGGATCAAACAGTATATCCTCTGCATACAGGGAGTCGGTGTCGACTTGGCGATCAAGCTGATCCCGAACTCAGCAGACGATTTGGCAGAAGAAATGTTTTTTAGGAGTGCAGCGCACCGGCGTTTCCGCATCAAGTTAGGCAGTAATGATTCCAACCACCTTGCGCTCGCGCCACTGGCGAAGCCCGAATCCCTAGGGAAAAAAATGAGAACAACCCGCCCGGGGTGCCCCGGCGTGGTCGTGCGAATACCGCAGGGCGGCTTCCGCCTGAATAGCGGCGGGCGCATTGGGATCAACAGATCGTCGAAGTCCGGCCGAAGAGTGGCGCGCAGGTAAATGGAACCCCTTAGGCTGCGACGAATTGCCTCGATTGCTTGCCGCGACTGGCACGGCAAGTATTCCGCATCTGGCCTACTCTCCCCGATCCGCGCACCGATATCCCAACCATCTGGTTATGGCTGCTCCGGACCCCTCTTCTCGCGCGCGCACTCGAAAATCTCCAGTGGCCGCGGCTCGCGCGGGGGCCAGCGGATCTGCACCGCTAACGATCACCGGCGCGCGGCTACCGGTACCGGGAACAACCACATGAAACCATTGCTTTGCGCCGGCGAAGGATATTGTTGCGCGCTGGCTTTCTGCAGCTGGGTCAAGTTTCGAATGGCGCCGAATGCGAGGCGCCGCGGCAGACCATGCAGTCTTGCATGCCGGTCATCTTACCCTCTCGATGCTGCGGGCGGCGGATTCGCTGGCGATTTGGCAGAAACGGGCAGCATGGCGGAGGCCTTCAACTCTCGACGCGGCACGGCAGCGTTGGAGCTCGCTGATGCACCATTTGATGCAGCATCTATTCGGAGCAGCTGCAACAAAAGTTCTATCGGAAGAGGCGGAATACTTGTGTACGAATGTAAATATGCTCAATGAAATGGCATGCGCGCAGCTTCCCTTACTATTCAGTCATGGTCGTCTGAAAGTTCAGAATCGGGCAAACAGATGGGGCATTCCCTGCTGGGTAAATAGCAACCGGGAGGATTAACCGAGTCGTCCTCTTCTGCTGGGCCTGACTCTAAGTCGTTTGCGGCATCCACCTGCGCGATAAGGTCTTGTTGATATTTAGCCCAAACCGAGGGGAGCCTGCTTGATGTGACGATTGCAAGTCCCGATTGCGAAAAGTATGGATCTGGTTGTTCGAGCAGCCGATCCTGAAGGCTGGTGCCATGGACATTGCCAGGCTTCCAGATGACAAGTGTGTTTGCTGCAGGTTCAATGTGGATTCCGTATGAGCTGAGGTAAAATGCACCTCCTTTAGAGGTTGTTCCGGTTCGGCCAGTTGTCCAGGAGGCTGCATATTTGTGGGGTTGGTGTTCAAGATGACCAGCACTGCAGTCAATTTTTAATACTAGTAGTTGAGATTATATTCTGAACAAAATGCCTTACCGGCTGTAATTTAGGGCGAATACACCTTGTGGAGGTGCAAGCAATCCTGTTGAAAATCTTTCAGGGTCACCTGCTCCTGTGATGATGGTGTAGGCCCCCTCTCCTGATGAACTGCCATTACTAAGAGAGTTACTGCCAGGAGTCATCCGCACAATCCCAGTGCGGTCGAAAAATTCCTCAAAGTCTTGCAAAACCTCAGAAGGTGCAATCTTCAGCAGCATGTTCCAAAAGAGTGCAAAGACTGCACTCGACTTCGAATCCAAATCTTCAATCGCGCCTTCAGGGAGGTGCCTCAGCAGATTCTTAACCCAGTCAAACTTGGGTGCATTCAAAGACCCTGCAGAATATCCAATCAAGGCGAGTTTGCCTGGGTCTTCTAACTAAATCTGCATTTTAGTGCGATCCTGTCTCAAAGTCCGAAAATCCTCACCCGCACACTGCGCTTCTGTGCAATAACTTCCCTGACTACACCGTCCACCCAGTTAAGGACCCCTGAATCGCGACAAAACCCCCGCAAAACCATCAACACGAGTTCGCCAGTGCTTGGATCGCGAATAAGTGTGCTGGAATCACTGTAAATTGTGTACTGAAGCATTTGAGGCTGAACTTTGTGAAGGAGGTGTCTTCTCTTCCGTGCATCGGCCTGTTTTCCTTCCAAGATAATAGTTTCCCATCTCTTCCTGACCCTATTGGTCTCATACCACCAAAACCCTTTTGGAGGGTAGGGTTCCCGAAGTTCTGGGAGGGAGAGAACAGGGAGGGATTCCACAAATTCCAGCCGGTTGCTATCTGTGAAACTAAATCGCAATCGCTCGACAAGAGCAACCCTCGATACTCTGGCCTCCTCCTTTCCCTCCTGGTATTGCTTCAATGCTTCAAAAAGCCTTTGAAGTCTAGGATGGTTTGGATTCTGCGCGCGCTGATTGCAGATCCATTCAATGAATTGGGCAAAAAGATTTGCACTGGAAGGGAGAGGATGCATTTCATTCCACCATGCAGCCAATTGCAAGGCTATAGCAGATCGGAAATACGGTTTTGTGGCGTGTGGGAGTGAGGAAAGGATGAGCGGATCCTCTGGAGAGCGCCATACAGTTGCAAGGAATTGCTTCTTCATTGTGGCAGAGCAGCAGTGATGGGGACTAGCAAAGAATATGGGTGTGGGTCGAGGCGAGTGCACACAAGAGCGTGAGAAATGTGCGCGAACTGAAAAACCCGCCTAGGCCAGTCCAGCAGGCCTGCCGAGCTGCTCACATCCTAAAAATGCCATGCACATAATTGATTTACGCTGCAGTAATGCCTCATAGTTCATCTAATGCAACACTCAAAATAGTAGTATATTGCAGATCTATTATACATTCCAACGCCCCCTCCAATACATGGTGCAATTGCGACGAGGAAATTGGCGTGTGGCGCCGGAGCTGCTGACTTCGACCTCGACAAATAAATCGCCGCCGATGGCAATAACGACGAAAATGTGAATATGATCCCCGGATACCGCGAAAGACTGCAGCAAATCACTAACTAACCAGCGGGTAGGCTTCATACTTTCGTCTCAGTAATTCCATATGGTGTGTATGAAAAACGAATCATGCGCAACTTCGACCCACGGCAGGTACGTTTCCTTAAACAGAGCCTCGCCCATTCCAGACCTCTTGACCATTGTCTCCAGCGTTACTTCATGCTCGTCTTCGTCGCCTAGCAGATACTCCACCGTCTTCCGGGGCAGGCGCGCGGCACCAAGCAACTCGGCGGCGCGCAGGTTGTATTGAAATGCGGCGCGGACAGCCTTGGCAGTGTCTACAACGAGCCAGTTTGCGCGGACTAGCGCTACGGGTGGAAGAGAACGACCGACCGGTCGAGGACCAGAGTGTCAAATCGTCTCGGCTCTGAGTATCGGAAGGAAAAAATGCAGACTGCAAAGCCCGCTTCCAACATGGCAGAGGCTGCCCGATCCATCCTAAAACAATAATGATTATCAGCGCGCAGCAACGGAAAGGTTCAAGAAGTTCGAACACACCCTCCGCTGCCGACACAAACCGGACTATACATTCTTATCGCGTCGGTGATAAGTATCATAAATACGAGGAAGATCAACGAGGGGTACCTACCCCCACGTTTTTCGTCGTCAGCAACCATCGTTACTGACAACCGCCGCAGCGCGCGACAGCCCTGACCCAGTGGCAACGAGCGGCGGATGGAAATCATTCTACTCAGGGCTGAGGTAGCAATGCAAATCCCCCTAGAAAGAAATCGCGCTAATCGCTTAGCCAGTGGATGCACGCCGAAAAAGAAAAGGATTGTGGGGCAGCTTGAAACGCACGCAGTACCCAGTTTCCGCGCGCGCAGAAATCCGGGGAAACGTCGGTGACTTTGGACGGTATTAAAGCGCCCACGGGAGTCGGAGCGAAGAGTAGATCTTGATACTTCCGTTGCATGTTCTCGGCAACGACGAGCCCAGGAACGTCGAACACGAAGGGCGCAGTGGTCGGTGTTGACGTTGTTGTGGTTGTCTATTTGTGGTTGTCGCAGCAGATTTGTCTCGAAAGTTCATCATAGTAGCAGCGCAGCCACCTGCTAAATTGGCATGAAAAAATCAATTACAAAAATGAAAACTGCAGGGAATGAGAACGCGCCGACTAGATCGAAACGGAAGCAGCACGCACGAGTACGGCGGTCACCAATTCTTCAAGGATTAGCTTTCCAACGGCGCCGAGTACGAAAGACGCCTCCGAGTCACCTGGGTACCGTTCATGGCGCAATGGCGTCTTTTGGTGTGATTCGCGAAAACGAGACCGCGGTAGATTGAGAACGCCCAGCAGTCGTGCCGCGCTTGTATTGATGGCGGTGAGGCCAACGTCTTGTCATTGCAGCATTCTTCGACATCGCTCGAATAAGCCCGTCTGTCTGCAGCGTGCGCATCGATCGTTTCCTCTGAGACACTAAAAATCGATCAGTGGATTGTGGCAAACAAAATGATCAACATCCGATGATGAAGATAACGGTATCCGCCAGAAGTAGATTCGCGCTCTACCATGCGAGCGTAACCGATCGCTCTGTCTGGAGCAATTGATGTTTCCTAACAACGGATACCATGATGACATGATGAGTTCAGTTGGGTAGCAGACTGAATCGTTACCTGTCAGATACACAAGTGAAAACGAGGAAAAATGGACTGATTGTTCAGCAAGCAGTGTAATCTGCGGGCGCCAGCGAGTCTGCCCGGGTGAGCGCAGACGCTTCGGACCGTTGCGGGCGGAGTTGCAAATGTGGTGGGCGGCGTTCGCGAGCGCACGAACCAGGCGCGGGCGCATGTCCAACAGATTCATTTGCTCGTGCCGGGACGCTGTCCAACTGGAAGACGCGATATGATAGTCGACGGTGAATACGAGGCTGCGCCGTGCTTGGGTAACGGCTGATAAAGCCTGTCTGTCTAGCCCCATGCATGCTCGCCTGCGTGAGACTGAGCTCAACGTCCCTCCTCTCCTATTTTTCGACTTGGTGCCCCTCTGCCCCATGACTCCCAACTCGCTTCTCTCAATTCCGCATTCGGGGTGGAATTATATATTTTTCTTCCAGCATGGAACCCCATCATCGACGTTAATGTGCTTTCAGGGTCCGTAGCTCGTGCAAACATTACATTCACCTACGTCGACCACGGACAAAACCAACATGCATCAAATCTCAACAAAGCGCGACGGTAACAGAACAACGCTGATTCCGGGCGACTATTGCGTTACCTATCGTGCGATGTAAATCGAGCTCCGTAGACAACGTGAATACAACGCCCACAGCGTACGACGACACAGTACGGAAAGCGCAACGATCACGACGGCGTGGAAGCATTCGTTCGGAAACTACTCATTACGCGTGTCAGCGTCGCGTTACGGCAAGAGATTTCGTGATTTGGAACGTACGACAATAAAGCATGCGCGACCCCAAGAACGTCGTCACTCGAAATATTTTGCAACCCGTGCCCTTCGACATACTTCACAAAAAGATACGGGCTGTGCTCATCCGGCCGATCGTACTTTTCTTCGTCGCCCATACAGTAAAAATGAACTAACGTGTCGTTCCACTCCACCTGAAGTAGCGACGCGCCGATTGACATCGATTGATTGTAGAAACTCGCATCATGTATTCATATTCATCCATTGTGGAACTTGTATCAAATCATGGAGTGGCAGATTGGTCATGCGAAGGGGTTCCCAATCCGGAAGGCGAGGCGGGAAGACCCGAAGGGGTAGCCCATCGGAACTCGGCGAACCCACGAAGGGGTCGACGACTCGGACTGTCAGCTTCATCGAGGACAGCGTGTCGCAACTGCCATGCGCTCTCGTTCCACCGAGAGTGCATGACGGTTGCCACACGTTGTCACCCCGCTCTCTCGCCTTCAAGTTGTTGACTCCCAGGCTTGCTCTCCCTCCGGCCCGAGTCTCCCTCGCCCACACGGAAGCGATGACGGCGCAACGGCGTGCCATCCCGACGAGACGACAAGGACAAGGACGACCAAGACGACGACGAGAACAAGATGACGATGATGATGCCGTCGTCGTCCTTACCCCGCCACCATCCTCGTCTCCCACTCCCCACCATCCTCATCTCCAACTCCCCCACCCCTGTTCCCATCCCCATTCTCCCCGGGCCCCCGTCCTCTCGCTCCAGCGCAATGACGACGACG
>JBBPNU010000479.1:0-16679 GCA_038091055.1 Leccinum angustisporum
ATTAGACTTATTTTTTATTTCACCTGTTCCTGTCTACCTAGACAATTCTGGTGCTGTTTCTCTCTCCTCTGCTGCTCATTTTCACCAATACACTAAGCATATTGACATACGATATTTTATGCGCGAGCACGTCGACAACAGCTCCTTCACACTTCTTTGGGTCCCTACCCATCTTAACATTTCTGACATTCTCACGAACAGGCCGCTTTTGAGTGCCTTCGTTCTTTTCTTGGACTGGTCACTCAGTGAGAGAGCGTGTTGATGTACCATAGAAACTTCCATCATGTTCTTTGCACTTTGCACATTACATAATGCTTCCGGATCTCTTATTAACTCCAGATCCGTCGCATCTCTCTTTCCTCAGTGTTTCTTCCACACTTCGTGGTTCACTGAGCTGATCTCATGCTAGGTTTATCAATGTATAACTATTTTTGTGTCAAATGTCATTTTAAAGCAATTGTCATTGAGCATTTGTGCTTATCATATCCAAATGTGTCCAATCTGTGGTTTAATATATAGTGTGAGTGAATGGTTCCATCTGAGCTACATATTGTGCAGATCGGACATCATACTGCTATGATATAATAACCAATTTTGAGATTTGTGTTGTTACAACATAGATTAGCTTCTGTGAGTTCAAAAAGCAAAATAATGTAATATTGCTGAGTAATCACAATGTGTCATAATCACTTTGAACTCAATGGTTCATATCTTATCTATACTTTATTATATTGACTAGATTAGATTAGATTACAAAGAAAGATATAGCTTTAGAAACAATTTTTTATATTTGAATCTTATGCATGGTCTATATATAGTTTAAGCTTATAAAATATTATCATTGAAATTCCACTTATAAATAATAGCTATGTGGCAGCCTAGGCAAGGTGAGGCATGGAAGAAGAAGAGGCAATAATGCACTCTAGATGAGGAAAAAGAAATTGTCAAGCAGGAAGAACAAAAAAAAAACTGCAACAAATTTCTCACCTACAACAAAGTTCCTATTTCAACCATGATCACAAGGCTCCCGTCTCTCATCGCCATCCATAAACTCAAGAAAAATGAGTATGTAGAATTATACTATTTTATCAACAAGGGTTTAATGAAAACCAACACCTTTATTGGGTCAATGGATGACGACCCCCTCGCTCTAACACATGATGAGGATGGCCAACACACTTTCATCCCCATTGCTGCAGCCAAGGCTAAAGACTCAGTCATCGTGGAAAAAGACCCCACTTGGGCGGAGTTCAATGAGGCAGCCCCTTATCTTATCCAAGCCATGTGCGAAAATGGCTGAGAAGATGAACATGTTCAATCTCAGCTTAGCATGTGGCTGAAGGTTAGCAGTCAACCATACCGACATGATCTGGACAAATGTGGTAAAAGCATGCTCATCATCTACCAGGACACCGCCAAGCACCACTGGCACAACTTGCTAGGCACCACCTAATCTTTCGACTTCTCATTCTTCCTACCCAACCTCTACCTTTCCCCCATTATCTCTCATTTTTACTCGGCTTTATGCCAACCAACTATAATGGACCGGCCATCACTAGTTGTACCTTTATTGGTCCCAGTTCCATTCTTTCCACAGTGAATAAATTTAGGCTTCATGCCTCTTATGCCTCTTTACCACACGGACTCCATGCTGACACATATTATTCCCTTCTTACTATGTGCTACAGATGAAGCAACAACTTTGCTCAGCCCTCGCGCTCCTCCATGCTCCACCTGCCTAGCAACAACTTTGCTCAGCCCTCGCGCTCCTCCATGCTCCACCTGCCTACAGTCCGCATAAGCCTTGGTTGCTATTTTTGACCAAATGGTTGTGGAAATATCCAGATATATGACTTGTCAAAAAATGCAGATTTCCACAGCCACCGGAATCTACCTAAAAGGTCAACAAAGATTCCCGGTCACTAGTACCATATGTGGGTTGAATAGCAGCAGACTGCTTCAGGGATGATTACATAATTACATTTGAAGCCATCAAATCTTAATAATGCCCTTTTCTTGACAAGGGCATTTCACAAACTGCTGGAAATTGCCATTGGTCAATATTGACCAATGTGAAGCCTTATATTGTTAGCTTTTTGTGACCATTTTGATCATATATAATCCAGATAACATCATATTGATTAGATTGTCGCACTATTGGATTCAGAAAAACAGGGCCTGTTCTTTCTGCTGACATCAAAAAGGAATATTGAATGAGGTTTTACATCGTTGTAAGAGATGAACAAAGAAAATAGGAGAAAAAACCAAAAAAAATGTCCGTATTTTTTACACTTTGAACATAGGAGCTTCAAAAATACATCCTCATAAACTCTTCATATATATCTACGACATATCAGAAAAACTAAGGACTGAGATAAAAGCCTGTGATGTTATGACATGTTATCCTCCTGACCCATTTTTATTTCACAACTCAGTATTTTCAACATTTTCAGTATTTAGAGAATAGAAAATCATATATTGTACATATACTCAGGGCAACTTGATGGGACTCTGGGGGACATATAGATACAATCATAATACCATTTTGGAAACATTCCAACCTGAATTGAAGGAAGAAGGAGTTAAAGAAGTGTTAATATGAGGCTAAGAGCTTCCATATAATAGTAACCTGAAGTGGAGTTGTTTTGCTGTTCTGGTCATTTTGCGCATCCCATTCATACTGTTCAGCTCTTTCCTTGATCATGAGATCTAGTTGTGATTGTCATTTGTCCTCATCCATCAGATCATAACAGTGGCTGGCCATGAAATACTTTGCAAGCCTCGCAACAATGAAAGGACATGTCTCTCAGCACTATGAGATAATACCACATACAGATTGAAAAGACTCAAGCTTCCCATCAGAGATGTGGCTAATTCACCCAAGCTACTCCTTGACATTTTTGGGGTAGTGTAAAGTTGGTAATTGATTGGCTGATAATGGTCTGGGTTGTCTCTCAAAGTGTTTAACGAGTGAGACAGCGAGTATTGATGAGTCCTATCTGTGCTAAGCAGGGCTCATAACCTAATGGAGGGCGAAGATTTGGACTCTGTGGAAATGGAGTTAAACTCTAGACTCTAATTATCAGTGGAGACGAAGTTAAACCATATAGGTAAGTAAGGAATTTATAGATGTGAGATATAGTAGCTTAGTAATCTCCAGTCCATGTAATATGAGACTGGAGGAAAGATAAAAAGGAATGGTGTGTGTAAGTACATGTGATAGCCAAAAAAGAAAATGTAGAAAATGTAAATCACTTGCCCAATACTGACTCTCCTTGATGAGACCTCATCAAATTCAGTTCTCATGTGCATGTTGCCTCCACAAGATAATCTATCTCAATCCTGTGCCTACACAGACTGTCTGTTGGATGTTGTCCTTGTGAATGAGCTGTAGTATATGATTAAACACATCACAGGGTCTTGAGCATTTCATGTCTGGTTTGGTCCAGAGATTGAGATTTATTGTTGCAGGTCCCAGATCACAATCATAGCTAACCATCCCAATTCTATTATGCACATGCATGGTCCTTTTCTCTACACCTTGCGGTCCTGTTGCTCACAATGTATGGATAATCTATGGAGTGTACAAGGGGTATCAGGCTACCCTTTGTGAGTCGGATGACCAGTGTTGTCTTGTTCCCTGGTCATCATTCATTGGAGGTGAAGAATAGCAACCTGGAAACAACCTAAGAGTATGTTATAATTTTCTTTACATTGTGTTGTCTTATTTTTCACACAGAATGTTTTCTTCTAAATGGTACTAGCCTGTAAGGGACACAACTATTCCAACTGCAAGCTCTTATTATCCTATTGCCCTCAAACCCCCTGAGGCCACCTGTCCATGCAACACCACCCCCTTCTCCCTTTGGTTGACAGTGAAAGTGATGCATGGAATGTTACTGTGGCTGACAGAGAGGTCAACAAAGGTAAGTATATCAAGCTGGACTCCTGCTAGGGACTATGGAGTGCTAGTAGCTCTTTGATACGCATTCTGCGATGTCTCGAGAGTGTCCAATGCATTAACTGTATAGTATATCATTACAAGCAAGGAAATACCAAGGTTTCACCAGAGAGGGACAAGGTGTTGAGCTCGCAGGTTAAGTATTGTCCCACATGCAAATGGATATGGTTATGATATACATCAGCAAACCAGCCCTGGGCTGTGCAGAACAGCACAGATGAGCGTCAAATACTACTCCAAGACGTGAAGATCCCTGGTCAATTGCACTACATCCTCATTTTTTTGGCGCTTATTTTCAGATCTAAATTGTTCTGTATTGTCTAAGGTTTGTCGTGGCTGAGCACTTTGAGACATCTTTGGAAAAAATCTCGGTAATGGCTTCAAAGGTTGTTCCACCATAGGTCTGAGTGGTTCAAAGTATTTTGTGAATTCTTTGAGCATAGTTCACATATAGAGGTCGCCATGCTTGAAGACCACGAGACCTCAGAACTCCAGCAGTATCTTAGGTATCACCCAAGGAGCCAAAAACATGTCCAGTCTGTGGATCTCCATATAAAATGCAGATCCATACAAGGATGTAAACAAGAGATTCAAGAGCATGTTTTGGCTGGTGGACAACTGAACCCTCCGCCATGGTATATTCTGCCAACATGTTAATGGCTGTAAAGGGAATTGTACCCTAAAATCGTAATAGGTATATCATGGGTTACAAATAAGAAGTTGTTTCTCTACAAACACACTTCTAGTCAATACATCAGTGAACTTATTGTGATCGAAGTTGATCAGGAGTCCATGGCAAAAGTGACATTGTTGGATAATCTATCCCCTTTTGGTCAACCTGGTGACTTTGCCTGGCCAGACTACCGCAAAGACATACATCAATATGTTGCTGAGGCTGAAGTTCTGGTAAATAATGCAACACATATTGACAAGTTGCTCATAGACTAATGAAATGTGAGAATAGTCTGTTTGATTGCATGACAATGGTCACTTGCTATCAACAATATCAATAAAGATGCCAACAAGTTTTTGTATACACGAGAATAGTGTCAATGGTTCACCAACAGATGTGAGAAGTAAGCTACGATGAAGTCGGATCTCGAGAGGAGGAGAGCCCTCAGAGTTGATCAATTAAGTAGCTTGGTCAGTGTATACATGTTGAGTTGTCCTCCCTCAATATCTGAACTGTCCACACAGCCTCAAGAATAAGAACTCTGTATGTTAAACCACAGCTTGTGATCCTCTTTAGCATATCCTCTACTGTTTTCCACCTACTGCAGGTCCAGCAATCCTTGACAACATATCATGTGTTGTTTGTGGGGTTTATAACAACAAAGCAGAGAGTGGCTCATCCATGGATCATCTGGCTGTAGAAAAGGCATTTGTCAATGATATATAATTTTCCCTGTTGACTTCAATGTGCAGTGCAGCACGGGGATGCTGGGGTATCAAGGCATTGAAGGGGAGCCATAGTTAAAGTGTTGAGTACTCGGAAAAGAAAGTTGGGGTATTAGGAAAAACCACCCATCAATAATTTCAGCTAATCTTGGATATGTTTGCTTAATATTTATATTCCAATGTACCACTCGAGTGAGATTTGATGTAATCTATTGTAATTATCAATAATCAACACATTCAGCCAGAAAGCTGATTATTCAGGTCATTCGAGTCTCTTGTCAATCATATTATACAACATTAATGTTATCCTTAAAAGAGTTAACAAGAAATGATGGACAGCTATCTATGACATTATCACTTCTCCAATTCACCAGGGCACTCCTGCTCCACCTTGGTAACAAATGTATGATATGACTCCAACTAATTAATTTTACCGGTATCACAAACACCACACACTTTCCTGCCCTAAGCGCCTTATGGATGCAATACATCTTCATGATGGGTTCAGGTGCCGGTGTGAATTTGGTGAACCATTCCACATACGCGAGGTGCTTGGTAATTGCCTCTCCCTTGGGAAGAGAAGCTGCCTAGTCTATGTAGGTATAGAGAAAATAACCTTCACTCTACTGACACAATAGTCTGATGTCAATTTGTCCCTTGATGAATTGAGGATGCCAAGTCCTCGAGCTGATGAGAGTGAGATACTGTGGGATGATTGATTGTATTGAATGATGAAATGTTTGAAGGCTGGAAGGTGCATCTGAAGTGCTCCTTCGGAAGGCTTGGCCACAAACAAATTACTAGGGTGACTACTAGTGTCTCAAAATCCAGTTGGCAACTGGTGACGCAACTGGCAACTGGACTGGACTGCAACTGATTGCAACTGGACTGCAGTTGTCAGTTGCCTGGTTTCGGGGAGTTTAGGCAACTGGTGTACAGTCACCCCTATTTTTATAGTACATTCCATAATTTTTTTTCAGCCCGATTTGAATATTATTCACTTTTATATTGAAATGTACAACTGGGTATATACTATTCTGGATAATATCTCAACCGGAGTAGATTAGAATGATTAGATTATTGCATCATTGAGATTACAAAAACAGGGCTTGTATTTTGTGGTGATACTAAAAAAGAATAACAACTTTCAATAATTTTTTGCTTCAAGGTAGATGTCCCCTACATTACTAAAAGCTACTCAGCTACTCGAGGGCATGAAGTGTTTAGTTAGACAAGGAGATGAATATACTCAAGCTTCAGGTAAAACTGCACCCACATGGCACCATCAAGAGACTGATTATTGTGTAGGAAGTCAACCACAAATGGAAAATTCAGTACCTATGCAGTACCCCAGTGATGTCAATGCATTTCCATCATCAGTGAGGCTTATATCTGGTATCTTGCTGTTGCCCAGGATTTTGCTGTTGCCAAGGCTTTCCTGGGGCAGCTTTGTGGGACTGTGAGTACATAAAGGTCCTTGTTGCCTGCCTTTCCTCTTCCTTCTTCCAAGCTTATCCCAGACTTTTGTCGGAGGGGGTGAGTGAGGAACATACCGACTCTCTGTGTGCCATTGAACAGAATGGGGATGTTTCTGAGCTGGCAACCAGAGTTGTAATTGAGGAACAGGCACATGTCACAGAAGAGCAGGCTCGCATAGCCATCAGAAGTGATTGACATCAAAACCTGTCTTCACCTGACTGCAACATGTCCATTCCCCCAGCTATTATTATGCAAAGACTAGTGTACATAAATAGGAGTGTTGTCAGTAGGACAATGCTTACACTTTTTACCTTGTACTTTCACAGTCAAAGTGGATGGTGTTGGAGGAGACGCTGGGATAATGGCAGAGAAAGAAGCCTGTGGCATCACTGAAATATCTAGATGAGAACCTTAGTTGTAACTGGACAGCAGCAACCACTCACTTTTACACAACCCAAGTATGCCACCGCTGAGTCCTGCAGCCAGAATGTGGAGACCATAGTATGAACAAGGTGAGGATGTTATAAAGAACAGAGAGTATGAAGAGGGATTATAAACAGTAACAAGAGGTGATGGGTGCCACTATCGCAAGTATGAAAACGAAAATGAACAATAAAGTGTGAGAACTTAATTGGAGGCGGGCTGTCATGGGATGCTGGCATGTGAGGTGCACGCAGCGGGTGGCACTTAGTTCGAGATGTTTATGGGCTGGGAACTGCTGACATCAGCATGTGAGCCGCAACTTGCTGTGGGCTTCCAAATATGTTCAATTTGGAGGGGCAGTACACCATGAACGACTCAGAACGAGACTCAGAGAAACTCAGAAATGTGAAGGAACGAAGGAATGAACAAGGTTGAAGGCTTTGTTGAAGATGACCCACAAACATGATGAATGATCAGGAATGGAGAGTGGGAAATAGACTTGCATGGCAAAGTTCTGGCTTGGTATCTTCCTGGCCTATTTCTTCCTCCGAGTTAGAGAGTGGTTTGTATTTTCTAATTGAATATGAAAATGACATAACTTGTTACATAAGGTGTCCATGTTTCAAATAGACTACTGTCAACAACTAATTTCAAACATTTGACAGCAGCTCCAAGATGCTATATATTCTTCGTCAAGCCTAAAAGTCACTACAGTACAACAATGGTTACATGCTTTACTATTTTTGGAGTAGTGTATAGAGGCAGTTTTGAAGGTGGTACTAATTCAGAGATGTGGACTGCCAACTATGCTGCCACTTAACAACTAGTTCAAGATCTGGATGTTCCTTTATTCACTTGGCCTACTAGCTACAGAGGAATAGATGTTATTGTGAATCAAGTCAGCCCCTCTACACCATGACAGCGGCGGTGCTAACAGCTTTTAAGACTACTTAGTGAGTCTAGGTCAGGGTCATAAAGGTACACCTCGCTTAAATGATCTCCAAGCCGAATTTGCTTACCTTCCAGGAACTAGTTTGTTGTTTGCTGGCAAGGTACACACTTGGTGCCTGCATGGGTGGATAAATGATTGAAGTGGTTGAACACCCAGGATGCAACTGTTGATTCAAGACTCCTGGTAGTAAAACCAAGCAACATCTGGCTGCCCATCCACTGGAAACTACTCAAGGGTACAGAAATCCACCACCACCCTCTATATCCACAAACCCTCCGATACAAACTCGCCAACTCTCTCTTGTACCATTTGGAGATGGAGATGAGGATAATAATGATCCAGGTCAGCAACAGGATGAAGAATGGAGGGGGAATAGGTTCTTGCATCGACTATTTGACTGTCATTTCAACAGTAATTGGTTGTATTATTCCCCATTTCACAATTAACATCAAAGTTCAATATCTTTAGGATAACCTGGTATGTAGAAGGAAACTCTTTCACCCAATGCGCCACCTGAGCCACTTCATATTACCTCAGATGATGACTGGCCGCCTTACACCAATCATACCCATTGAATTTGAAACAGCTGATCTTTTATATCGACATACTAGGATGAGCATGGAGCAGATCAATGCTCTCATGGATATATGAGCAGCAACTCTACTTGACTACTGGCTTGTGTTGGTGATAGCTTGCCTTCGATGACCAAGCATGTGAATTTTGTTATGCAAGGGATATTCCTGAACAAGGTAGCTGGGTCCTTGTGACCCAAGTGTTCCATTTCACGGTGGTCACCGAATGTTGATGTGATATTGCTCCGGTTGTGGAGAATCTGTTCAGCTGTATATATTGTATTTAGTTGATTCCCTGTGATGGCCAATTAGTGGGCATGATATACAAATGCAATAAGTTGATGGTATAATCCACCCACCCAAGAATGCAGTCAATCCAACAGCTCCCCCATGTTGTCAGAATTACACTGCAACACCTTCAGCTTAAAGTTCTCCCATTTTGTATGCAATATGGAACAATGGGCCACTGTTGTTTTGAGATATTGCTAAATGTTGAATGATCCCAAGCTACTGTGGAATGGTCAGACCAATCATGAATAGAAATTGACGCACTCATCTGAATATCTTTACCTTGACTTTATCTGCAGTATGGTGATGGTAGTGATCCTCATCATGTGTCCTTGTCTTTCGAAAGATAACATTGGGCAATGCTATGTACGCTCAGTGCATCCCATGCCACACGAGAAATCACTTGGTCGTGTGCAAATCAATCTCAATGTTCCTGTGGTCGAATCCCATGGATGGATCTAGAATGTAAAGAATCCGATGGACAGTGTGTCCATTCGATACAGGATGCTTGATTGCCATACTCTGGATAGGCAGCGTTTGACAGCTTGATGTAGGTGAAGACGGCCAGGCGATACATAGTTGTCACGTTGCTGACGTCGCGTCCCGAGCGCCAATCATTTCTGCACCGGAGTCTATGCTGGCAATTTTCTTTACCTGCTGTCGCCTCATGTATCTCCATTCTCACCTTGCCAATATCGTGACCTGTAGGATACATCCTCCAATTCCCTATCCAGGAGGGATGTTTGTCAATATTATGGTTTGAAGAACCTTCCAGAGGATCATGTAAGAAGTTCTAGCCAATAGCATAAGAAACTCATCATGCTCAGTAAGTAAAGCTGTAGCCAATAGCATTAAATTAAAGCTCTCATTTACGTCTAATCCACATTACATAAATGTAAATGAAAAGTCTAGCTAGATGTATTCTAGACTCGACGATCTTTACTGAATAAGAATTGAATGAATAATGATTGTTTTAATATGCAGCTACAGCAGGTCTCAGTGTGTAGGTAGTGTTTCAAACTCCGGTCTAGTTCAGTCTTTTTGCATTTTTTCAATAGACATGACTAAAATGTCTTGAAATTTTGAACAAAAAATAGGACTGGACCCTACTATGTCGATATTAAGCAGTTGCCTGCAATCAAATTGGATTTCATGGATTGTTAGGGGATATGGGACAGGAAATGGTGGAGGACTCACAGACGGCAGAGGAATCAGTGAACCCTTGCACTTAAATTTGACTATGGCATGGCAATATCCAGATATATGACTTGTCAAAAAAATGCTGATTTTGCCATCACTACCGGAATCTGCCTAAATGGTCAAAAAAGACCACTGATCAGCACCATATGTGGGTTGAATAGAAGGACCCATGTTCGACTTTCCCACAGTTAGAAAACATGCTCGAAACTCTTGTCTATGATCTCATTCATGATACACACCTCCTCCTCATGTAAGTATAGCCCTAGTAGCACGGACCATGTATTGTAGTATAAAAGCATGAATATAGCCAACAGAACAAGCCAGTCTTGTTCTTGTTGGATTCCTTCCGACAATGACTTGTCCCCCTCATTCCATAGCTTGAGCTTGTGTTGTATGTACCAGACACTGTATAGTGTCATTGGTCGCCTTCAGTTTCCTTCTTGGGAATAATTTTATTATTTTAGAGTGAACATTCTAAAAGTTTAATTTTCACCAGCTTTGGATGTGACTGCTCCTGAAATTCTTGACAGGGATTATAAGGACTAAGGACTGGGATGAAAGCCTGAACTGCTGTTACTTTTGGTGATTTCGCCCTCATTTGATCAATTTACTTCGTTATAGACTTTCTAGCGCTTTGCGCTACTTCTCACGGGTCGTTTAGGAGGTAGGAGCTGAGAGGCTGAAGAGGGGTCGAAATTTTAGGAGGTAGGGGCTTCTGTGGCGAAGAGAGGGGCTCCAGTATAGGAGATAGTGGTGATGAAGTGCGGAAAAATGGAGCTATGAGACTCGAACTCGTGGATATGAATGAAGTAAGGCCCAATGGTGTAGTGGTATGAGTGCACAATGAGCGCACTATGATCCCAAAAAGCTTTCCAATGACAACTACAACTGATCTGCACGTCAAATCAGCCTGAAAATGGGTAGATGGGGGTTTTTGAGGACGATGAATCGAATGGTGAGGTCGATGAAGCGCCGATGTGAGGCGATCTTCTTGGTCGATAAAGCTTTAGAGCGCAGGGCTCATAACCTGATAAGTAAAGAAAGCTTGTGGGAGTGGGATAACCACTAGATATGGACTTAGGGATCACTCTGGAGTCCACTGTGAGTAACCAAGAATGATATTGAGCGAAATAACAATGAGCTACTGACCTGGAGTCCACTGTGAGTAACCAAGGGAAACAGAACAGAGGACTCTGAGGCTTATGTCGAGTGGCTGTAAATACTGGCAAACAACTGGCAGCCACAATCAGCCACAAGTGTGGGAAAAGTAATCCAAACTCGAAGAAAAGAAGTGTCAAGCAATATAGAGTGAACACAAGGGTCTAGAACTTCAAGGAGAAAAGTTTGATAAGATTCGACCATGGGGAATCCCATGGAGATGGTTAGAAGTCACGCAAAGCGCTAGAAAGTCTATAAATCAAAAGACACCTCCTCATATTGACATTCTTTCCAGCGTCAAACATTCTCCCTGCATTCAAATATCTTCTCAATCTACCTCCAACTACGCTCACTTCGACAAATCTGACCAAGTCATGACCGAGCGTCCACCTCAAGACGAGGCTCTGGCCGTCCTGGACTGCGACAGACTTCTCCATAGCATACGAGACCACTATGAGCCAGATACATTTCTTAGCCTGATTCACCACGAATCGGGTCAGTTCCGGAACTTTGTCCTTGAAGATGGTTACATTTACCTTCAATTAAACGGCCGTCGAGTTCTTTGCATACCAAGTGTCATTATTGACAGACAGTCAGTCTGCATGCAGCTAATAGATCAAGCACACTCAGTATTAGTGCATCTATGACCTGCCAAGACTTTAGTGTACTTACACAAGCACGTATGGGAGAAGGAGATGGCCCATGATGTACAAGCCTTCTGCGACTCATGTGCGACTTGTCGACGGAGTAAACCATCCAATCCGAAACCCTAAGGAACTCTTCATTCCCTAGACATTCCGTCTTGACCGTGGCAACAGATCAGCATTGACTTCATTGGTTCTTTACCTTTGTCTAACCGAGACAGGGAGTTTAATGCAATCACGACTGTGATTGACTCGACTATACTGCCAAGGAAGTGGCTGAGTTAGTATTCTCCGAGGTTTACAAACACCATGGCTTACCTGAAGCAATCATGAGTGATCGCGATGCTTTATTCATGAGCATCTTCCAAATTCGAAAGTGATTACCATTGGTGATGGATTATAAGGATTTGGTAATCCTTGATTAGATGGGAGTTGTGGTGGAAACACTATGAAAGGATAAGTAATAATCTGATCAGGAAATTATGGATGGGTTCTACAGTCTTGTGGCCGCTGTTGGTTGGTGGGGCGTTGGGCTGACGGCGGAGTTCTGGAAAGCAGCTGTGGAAAACATTCAATGGACCATACAGCAAATCATTGATAGCTGCACCATATAAGTGTTGTAATCCATATAAAGGTGACTACTTGCTAAAGTTGCACAGATACTTTTCTTAGGTGTGGTTGAAAAACATGTGCCTCTGTCTTTGCTAGTAGAATGCCCTTCTAAATGTAGTCAAAGGTGAAACACTGCAGATGTAAGACACTGTTGTTTTGAGAAGATGTGGAGCAAGCATTTTTGTCCGTTAACAATATTCAGATATGTTGTCCTAATAAACATTTGAGTTGTTGCCAAGATGATTGGCCTCCATGTGAGCAAATCCATTCTCTATAGCAAGTCAAATATCTTTTCTGCTCTTCATGACCATCCTAGACCATCTCTATGTATGTCAATTTGTAGTACAGGTGTAAGACTATAGTAATTTTTCAGTAAAATATATTGCACCTCTGTAAGATGGACTTACTGAGTGTCAAAATGTATACATCTTTTTCGTCAAACATGTGGTAGTACTTCTGAAGCTTCTGCAGGCCAGAATTGATGTCATCCACGTACATGTTGTACTTGTTTGTGACCCTTTCTCCTCCCATGCGGTTTGCAGGTCTTCGAATGCCGGGATGCCTCACCAAAGAATAGAGTGGCTTGCACTCATGAACAGATGTTGGATGTTGTTGACATTAGACATGATGGACAACACATTGTTGACATGTTCCCAGTCATCCGAATGTATACAGGAACTGGAAAACCACCATGACCCTACTGTGACAACATGAACAGCAACGTGGGAGGAGGAGTTGCAACAGGAGGGGTTACAGACATTGGGGGGGGAGCATGGACTTAGTTTCTATGGCCAGTAGTGCGGCTGCCTGAGTGCATGTCCTTGAATACAATTATTGCTGGTTTATCGTCAACAGTTGCCTCGTAATGCATCTGAGATTGATTTAGCACATGTATAAATCATATAGAGAAATGAAAGATCTATAATTTTGAATGCCCAAAGATTAAGATTGGCATATGTGAGTACATAACAAAACTGTTGCTGGTGCGATAATAGGCAACTTTGTATGAATCGGGTACTTCCACCGGTCTTGAAACATCTCTATGTACTCCTGGATGACCTTACTTTCCATTCGAGTTCTGGATTGAGCAGCAGTCATGGCCTTTGCTTATTTGCCCCCTCGTGATGTAGCATTCTAGTATACAACAATATATGTCATTTTTGAGTATTAACCTTTATCAGGATTCAGTTTATGCACCCCCTTGTCATGGTTACTGCATGCTTGTCCCTCAGTTCCTGCATCCTCAAAATAAATATTAACTGGCTTCAAGAGATGGGACAACTGCTTTTCATTTGCAAGCTGTGGCAAAACAATCAAGGGGTGTAAACAATCAACAAACATAGCTAGTTCTTTATTATTCTGAATATATATCATTCCGTCTTTTGCTTTTCCACTGTCCAGTCCAATCAGTACTGTAGCTAGACTTGTGCTGGAAACTGGCCTAGCTTCTCGCCAATGACATAGCATAGATGGGTGGGTGTGGTTGTCGACAAAATTTGAAAGGGTGCATTTGATCCGTCTGGGCAATAGACCGTGCACTGGATAGAAATTGAGATTTTCTGCTTTTGGAAAATACAAAATATGCAAAATATATTAAAAAAATGGAAACAGATGAATAATGTCACAGATAGGGGCCAGTCTGAAAGCAGTGAATACAGTTTCCATGATTTTCATTAAGTGATCCTGTAGTGACCCAGTGCACTTGGACAAATACCACAGTAAGGAGTATGGAGATATGACTATTTTGATCACTGGAATGATCTAGCAACGATTGTCGGAAGACAGTTCAGCTTTTGGGACCCCCAGCATAAGTTCATGATTTCCATTTCGAGTCTAATGTCCATTGTTAATCTTGTTCAATAGCTGTGACCTGAGTATTGGGCAAATGAAAATGTAACGGTACGTGGTGGTAGATGTTGCAAATTGGGCTCATCAGCTAATGATATGAATTTTCCACGCAAGCCTGAGTGCAAGAGCAGTTGAGTCTGAAGACAAGCCAGAGGGGGGAGTCATTGATGGGATAGGAGATAAGATTGTGGCGACCTTGGGAGTCGATGGATCTCCTACATGTACCAAGGACAGCGACAATGATGATGACTCCCAGGTTCCCAAAAGGACTTGCTGATCATCGGAAACCCTAATGGACATCTCAGGGATAGATGGTAGAATGGAACAGGAGGTTGGCACAACGCCCGCAGGTCAGAGATCTGGTGATGGGTAATGCTAAGTCGCCAGATATCCGAAGGCGGCGAGTCCAATGACATTCCTCAAGTTACTGTGGATATTTCAGGGCATGGAGTGTTTCTTCCAGATGTTGACTTACTAGATCATATACTATGGGACTACCAGAGAATGGTGTACACAGCAGAGAATCTAGACAGGGCAAAACTTCATAGGTTAATGCTGTAAATGTGGATATTTAACAAATAATGCTGGTATTCTGATTGATGCAATTGGAAACATATATATGTCAGTACCCCTCTTGTACATCTTAAATTCCGTATGTATATAGTATATATACACACTGTTCCATCTGTAGGTGTTTGTATATTGTTTGTACACTGTTTGTACACTGTTTGTAGATGTTTGTACACTGTTTTTGGATGTTTGTACTATTTGTACACTGTTTGTAAGTGTCGAACTTTACAAGTATTTATATTGTCATTTTTACATTATTTGTTACTTTTGGTGATTTCACCCTGTTTTGATCGATTGACTTCATTATAGCGCTTTGCGCTACTTCTAACCATCATCATTGGATTATCCATGTTTGATAACCTTATCAAACTTTTCTCCTCAAAGTCCTAGACCTTTGTGTTCGCTCTATATCGCTCTAACTTCTTTTCTTTGAGTTCTGATTACTTTTCCCACACTTGTGGCTGATTTTGGCTGATTGTGGCTGCCAGTTGCTTGCCAGTGTTTACAGCCACTCAACATAAGCCTCAGATCCTTTGTTCTGTTTCCCTTGGTTACTCACAGTGGACTCCAGAGTGATCCCTAAGTTCATATCTAGTGGTTATCCCACTCCCACAAGATTTTTATTATTATCCCTGTTCAATGTCCTCATCCATAGCCCGGTGGTTAACCCTCACTTGATTTCGTTGACAAAGTAAGTAAGATGCCCTACTGTTTCACACCATCACTTCTGATATCCAGATGACAGAACTTGAACACTGATGTACATGGTGTTCCAACAAGGTAGGAATTGGTCTTCCTTTACACTAGCAACTTCTAGGTGTCATCGACGAATTTGAAGAAGGCATCGTGTGCAGCTTGGCATTCTTCTATAGTACCGAAGTTGGCTCGTTTGAATTCCTGTGACATCATGGATGGCTGGTCAGCTGATAGCCGCCTCCTATGCAAGGGGTCAGTAGCATTCACAACAACCAACATACAGCTGCAGAACATACTTGATATCTTGCAATGACTAAAACATTGTCACTACCTCCGTATGCCATCCACCATCAAGAAGGTGTAGGCAGTATGGATGAGGTGTCTATTGACAATGAGCTTGATGTGCCACAACACCACACAAAGCTCTTGGATTAAAAATGAGGCGCTGAGATATGCCAAACTTTCTGAGACCTATAAGTACATGGATCCTTACTGGAAATGGAAAGAATACAACCATTGGCACGGAATGGAGATGCAAACACAACATAATTTAATGACATTGGCTTGAACATGCTTTAATTATATATCACCATTTAGATATCTGTTGTCTTGATGTACAAAATTTTATCACAAATTGACACAGAACCACAATAACTATATACATATTATCCATGTCTCCCATGATACCGCAATGAAACAGAGAGACACAACAAGTCAAGTGTGGTGCTCATGGAGAGCCTAGTAGGCAATGAAGTGTAGAGGGCATATGTGTCCATACTTGTCACAGCGAGGGGTTGGAGGGCTGATGAGGGCCTCTAGAAGACAGGGATATCCAACTAGGCTAGGATAATTCCTGGTCCAGACTCATTTAGGCGGGG
>JBBPNU010000480.1:0-16656 GCA_038091055.1 Leccinum angustisporum
GTACAAGCGCGCTGAGGCCTTCGGACGTGGTAGGGAAAGCGAGGGAGTGACACTGGGTCCATTCCGCGCGCCAATCGCGTTCGCGATCGAGGGTCGAGTCGTAAATATTCGTGTCGAGGACCTCGCGCTCAGCCGGCGTGAACTGGAGGGGAATCGACAGGTTCTGTCAATGGGCGGGGGCTGACTTTGGGCTGACTAACTAACTTTCCTCAGAAAACGAAAATGGCAACTGTAATCCAATACCAGCATGCTGGGAGGGGGGGCTTCTGATGGGGGCGAAAAAAATAGGCATGATGGTCTTGCTCAGCGCGATATTGCTGAACTAAGGATGCTGCGGCGGGCACGTCGCTCAGTATCGCTCGTCGGTCGTAGCTGGACGCGCACGATTACTGGTCGGGTGCACGCAATGCAGGTGTGGTTGTTTGTGGAAGACGAAGCGATCGACTGAGTTTCATAAATGGTACATGAATCCCATACGGCCACGGTGGTGGCGATGGTTTGTTACTCCTGTTGGACGGGCACGGAGAGAGGATGACTGACCAAGTCCGTGAAGAAGAGTCGCAAGTTTTCGTCTGTTCCGTCGCCGCTGGGAGTGTAAGAAAAGACGAGTGGGACTTTGGGGCGGGCTTGGTGCGTGGGGACGGCGGACTGTACCATGTCCAGACATCATCGCCCCTGTCCAGGGTCCACTGGCAACACAGCTAGAGCGTTCGAGATCTTTTCAAATTTCGTTCGGATTTACAATCTCTGACGAGAACGGGTGGGAATATTATGCAGCAATTTATGCTATACGAGGACTATCAAAAACGTGCTGAAGGTAACAGCATTGCTTGGAACCGAGTTTGAGTGGCAGCCAAGTCTTGAAAGCTGTCAACGATCTTATGGAATGCTACTATATTCTGATTGTGGCTGATCCGGGCCTCAGTGAAAGTGACATGATGCTGATTATTTGTGATGGGATGAATGGAAGGAACTTGGAACCGAGTTTGAGTGGCAGCGAGGCACGTCTTGGAAATGTTGGAATGCTCTGAAGCCTCTGATGGCTTGCTGTGCTCTGATTGGCCAGCGTGACCCGCGTATTTTATTCGTTGTGAACGTCTGAATGTTTGGCCACAACCCCAAAATCTCGGAACGTAATCGAACTAGCTGAATTATGCTAACGGACCTGATAACACGGACCCCGTTGCACAAGTATGCTAGTTCAAGTTACAGTTGTTTGGGATATGTCACGACACAATCATACTCGGATTAGATCACTTTGCACTGCGGCCCGCACATTCATTTCTCAGCAAACTAATCGATCAATGTATGATACACGGCGATCATGCCACATCAGGATCCACAAATGAACCTTCTTGAAATGAAGACGACGGTTCGAACGCTGATATGATCCGAACTAAGAGTACTGTATTCTCGCCGTACAGAACCTTGAATTTCTTTGATAATCCATGTGTTAGTATTGTGCCCTGATATGATCCTTTGTTTACCAATGTTTCACGCTGTCAGTGTCTTCAAACCAAATGTGTCTGAACCGAGTGAGTACTACGTCACTGAGGGCGACCCCTGAGGCCTGAGGGCCTGAGTGACTTTCATAATGCATAAAATGCCGTTAACTGTTCTTTCTGGTTCAAGGCAGTCTGTTGGCTTGGTAAAACAAGATTGAATCTCCGGACTTGAACAGGTATTTAAACCCTCTCAATTTTGCACCAGAAACCTCATCCATTTGTGAAACCCCTGTTCTTCAACAACCCGACATGATTGTTCCACAAGCCCTCCAAGCTGGGATTGCTGCTGCTGCCTTTTCCCAAGGTTCGTGGATCTTCATACGTTGTCCTCTCAACCTTGTTTCTCAGTCTTGTTAAACCCAAGCAGCCTTCCGCCCTCAATGCTTTCGCAGTGCGGTTGTCATCCCAGGTGATACCTGCTACAGCATAGCTGGTCAGTTCGGCCTCCCCGTGTGAGTTACGCTATTGATACCACTGATATCGGCAGCTCACAACGCATTCTGTGATTAATAGTTCCGTGATTTTTCAACAGAACCCACAAATTAACCCGGGATGCACTAATCTCATTCCTGGCGAGGTGAGGTGATTTGTAATATAGTTACTCAGTTGTGGCCTGAAGGTGCTATATAGACCCTCTGCCTCGCGAAATCTGGCCACTTTGATGACGCCACTGCGTATGGTTGCATGTCACACCACTGGGTAGTACCCCACGACAGTTGCGAGATCATCGCGGCCTCGTACGGCATCACACTGGAAGAGTTGCACAGGTGCAACCCGGGCTTGGACTGTTCGCTGTTGCATCACGGCCAGGTCAAGACTTCATCGTGACTATTGAAGGATGCTCATTGATCGACCCACAGGAAGTGTGTGCCATCTGTACCAAGAACTTCCACAGTCTGGATTAGCGGGCTTTGACAACGCATAAATTTCCGGGATAAGCGCCCCGGAAGTATGGTGATCGGAATCGAAGATAGTTCAGGCACCCTCAATGTATATTGTATGACGATGGTTGTACTTACATTGGAGTTGCACAACAATTGGTGTTTGGTTCATACCGTTCTCTGTAGGGGCCATATCATAGTCTTCTCCCACAAAAGCCTAGCAGCGCTGACTTGGAGGAGTTAGGGAGGAAGTCGCCCTCGCCATTCAAGTAAGGTCGCACGTTCGAGTGAAATGACTGGCCATCAAACATTTGGATGCGGACAGACAGCGTCAGTGCAACGGTAGATAGTTACGCCTTTTGGTCATCCCAGATTCTCCGGAGCACCCAAGACGTTGGTGACGACCGCGCTGCTCTCTTGCATCCGCTTGAACTGCTCATACAGTTGCTGAACCCCGCGGGTCGTATCCGCGATGGGCTGCTGCGCGTCAGACGGACTCGCCATCTGGATAGGGAGTGGATAGGCAGGACTTACAAGGGTTGATCGATTGCCGTCAAGTCCACTGCACGGATGCCAGCGGGGGCAGGGCACTGGCTGGCTGAGCTTTTTTCTGTGCGAGATTGACGCCGCCTGGTTACCAAGCGTATTGTCAGAACGACGCGTCGTGTGAAATAAGCTGGCAGGGCCGAATATCAAAAGCTCGGGCTGGACCTACATTCCGTTCAACGAGTTCCGTGCGAGCGCACTCACAAGAGCAAAGTGTTCCATGGCGATCTGTACATTCAGTTTGAAGTTGTTCGGGTGAATTTGGGTCAACGAAGGCGACGGTGAGACAGTGTTGGTCGTTTCCTGAGACAGGAGGACGAGGCTGAATTACAGCCATTTGGGATACAAAAATGCACACAGCAAATGATGATCACAAAAAAAGAGAACTCGAGATGCGGCACGGGTACAGAGCGAGCGAGGCGAGAGAAGTCATACATCATGCACTTGACCTTGCAATGTGCTAACGCACAGGAGGGACAGGTGGGGAGAGACCAGGGGGGAGGACATGTGGGCAGCCTCGGTGTGCACGTGCATCTCCTAGTGAGAGCCATGGCGAGGGAGAGAGCAACGAAGTCTTCTCGGCTAGCATAGTTCGGCAATAGATCTACTACCATCGAAGACCGAACCTCTCTGGACGCCTAAAAAATATGGTTAACGCCCGAACGTGTCGTGAGACATTGCATCTGGCACCATGCATTTGAACGGAGCCTCGAGCATCTCCTCACAACTTGAATATGCACCCGGCCCTGCAACACGTCGCGTCGATACTACGAGCCAGACATCCACGTCGGAATATACTGAATTGCCGACGACCATATGATGAATGAAAATTGGTTACGAGCTGAAGTAAGGCCTGAAGAACGAGAAGGAGCAGAAAGAGAAAAAAGGAAGATAGCTGTTAAACAAAGTGATAGGAAAGGTGTACATTTCTCGGGCGTCATCAAATGCATGAAAAACTTGAGCATCTGATCTACCACATCGACGAGCTTGTCGCTTTTTCGGTTGCGTCTCGTACCCGTACACGATGACCATAGTCACGGACGTAGTACAACATGATCATACAAGTCGGGATGTGCCAATCAGACGACTCGGAAGAGATTACTTACTTAATTTACTCTCACGATCTATCATTGGCTGTCATCTATGTCGTGATAACTTCTCTGTCAATTTCACTGGCAAAATGTGAGCGGGCATGCACTCAAGTACTTACTCACTGTTGACGACTCTGCAGCTGCAGTCTGCAGGAAATGAATACTGTCCACTAGAGTCGGCGGGAAAGCGTTCGGCTAGTATGAGGCCAAGGCAGCCGGAGACCCCAGCCTTATATTACCGCGTGACAGTGCAGCGCAGACCCGATCTGAGAACTACGCAATGCCGTTATCTGCAGCGGTTTCTCTGCTGCTCTTCTCTTCAGCCCGCTCGGTACCCTCCGTCCTGACATGTTCCTCTTAAGACTGTCCTCAAGTCTTTCTCTATTCGCGTTCTTGTCCGTTCTCCCGCCCGTATTCGCTCAGAATGCAAACTCGAACTCCACCGGCGCGTCCAATCACACGACCGTCCTCATCCTCGGTGGTGGCATGACCGGCATCATCGCGGCTCGCACGCTTTACGAGCAGGGCATCGATGACTTTATTGTCCTCGAGAGCAAAGCCAACCTAGGCGGTCGCATGACACCCCATGCTTTCGGTGCGCCAGGCAAACAAGTCGTCATCGAGCTGGGTCCCAACTGGATCCAGGGAACGCAGCAGGGCAACGGCACTGTCAATCCCATCTGGGAGTTGGCGCTCAAGCATAACCTGACCACCATCTTCAACGACTGGTACGGGAGCATTAGTGAGTTCTATCGTATTGTCTTCGCAGATTTGCTTGCCGTGTACTGACGAGTGATAGCTTTCTACGATAACAGCGGATTCAACAACTACACGGATGTTTTCAATGATGCTGTTGACAATTTTGCTCAGGCCACGGTTGTCGCAGGTATATTTATGACCTCTATGATCTATGTTCAATCTCTCTGATCACGGTGGATCAGGTCAGCGTTTGCTGGATGGCGATGTGGACCTGAGTCTGAGATCCGCCTACAGTCAAATGGGCATCGCTCCTTCAACGCCGCAAGAAGTTGCCAGCGATTACTACCAAATCGACTTTGTAAGCGTGGATTGTCGCGGTGGCGTGTCCCGAACTTGGCTGATCCATTTATTAGGAATGCAAGCTATATTAATTTGTCTATCCCTGCCCATCCTAATTCATTCCATTATTTTGTTCCGTGATGGGCGCAGATGCACAGGTAGGCCATATATTGCAAACCTTGGACCATTTCTGAGTTAGCGGTAGTCACCTTCGCAAACCTCGTGGCTTGCTTCTTCATGGGTAAGCTTCTGGAAGCCCGGTTTTGTCTCACCTCTCAACTTGCGCAGAACAACAATTTCACATATGTTCCGGAATACGGAGGATTCTCTGATAGTAACCAGATGTGCATCGACCAACGTGGATACAGGTACCTCGTAGAGGCGGAGGCTGCGGAATTCCTACAACCGCAGCAGATCATCTATAACCAGACCGTCAATCTCATCGAGTATGGCGACAACGGTGTTACGGTGCATACCACAGATGGCATGACAATCACTGCCGATCATGTCTTGTGCACGTTCAGCGTCGGGGTCTTGCAAAACACAGACGTTGTATTTCAACCTTCCTTTCCAGCCTGGAAAATGGATGCAATCAACAGTATCGAAATGGTCAGTTGGTCTTTGCAGTTTGGATACCACTTTGGGTGCTCACCGCTTGCTATGATAGGCTGCCTATACGAAGATCTTCCTCCAATTCAATGAGACTTTCTGGTTCCCCACGGAGGTAAGGCTATACTACATTGTACAGGATCCTGCATGACTCTTCGCATCAGATGGGACTGTATGCAGCGAAGCAGAGAGGAAGGTATCCGGTATGGCAGAGCTTGGATCACGTCGGTTTCTTCCTAGATTCTGGCATCATCTTCGTCACAGTAACTGTGAGTATCAATGTAGTATTTTCGATTGCGAAGACCATCATCCTCATCCTCTTCCAGGGAGATTGGTCTCTCTATGTCGCTCAACTCACTCCCGAGGAGGTGCAGTCGGAGGTCATGGAGGTTCTCCGTTTGATGTATCCGAACATCACCGTACCGGAACCTAATGATATTCTGATGCCTTCTTGGTCACTGGACCCACTGTTCCGTGGGTCGTACTCAAACTGGGGACCGTCCTACGTACCACAACACTCGGAAAACCTGAAGGCGACGCTGAACAACCGACTTTGGTTCGCCGGCGAAGCCACGAGCATCAAATACTTTGGTGCGTTTCTCCGCGCAAAATAAAGAACGTTCCTCTGACACACTCTTGAATGAACCCCCTTGCAGGTTTCTTGCAAGGCGCATACTTCGAGGGTCAGAGCGCCGCGGCTGCTATCGCTTCGTGCGTCCAGGGCAAGGGCACATGTGGATTTCCGTCTATCACGATCCCGACGAATGCTCAGCCATACCAGGAGTTTTTAACTATGCCTATCGTTTCGCCCATCCCCGACTCTTCTTCATCTTGATCAAATCATCCCGTGACCACATATGCTCTCTAGTCCCTAGTCTTAGTTCCTGTACCGGTTGTATTTATACACGTGCATGCGCTTGGCGCTTCGCGACTCTCAGCGGGGTAAATTGAAGAAACTGGGAACGAACTAGCTAAAAGTTGTGGCATACGGCCAAAAGAGGTCACGCGATTCCCGATAATATTGCGTCGTTCGACAGAGTCTTCGTACCAATGGTGCACGTCCGAAAAAGAGCCTGAGGATCAGAAAAAAGAAATCCATAATTAGTAGGCGGCCCTTGTCATAGCGATCCAAAAGTTCGTCACGCGAATCAAACACCAGGAAACGCATATATTTCATCACAATATGGCTCCCTGCCCAATCAAAGTCAAATCGTAGATTTTGATTGGTCAGGGAACCTGACAGCAGACGTGGGCAGTCGGTGAACGAACAACGCTTGAATGGGAAAACCGGGATCACGTCAAAGGATAAAGTACTCATCGTTCCTCCAAGGGCCTCAGGCTGTACCCTGAGATCATGGATCGTTGGGTCACCATCGATAGGTGTTGTTCTGATCCTGTCGGACGGGTCGCGGCCCAGCGCGATCACAACTTGAACAGAGTATCAGTATCAACGACTCATCGGTGATTAGATCTGTCATAAAATAAGTACGGGCGTCTAGCACGGACGTCAAGAACGGGGCAACATACGGTGCGCCATTTCATCATAATCCATCATGGGTACGAGTTATTCTCTCTCTTCGCTGGTAGCGTGTCGTGCGTCAGGGCCGCGGTCTTGATAGCTGGGGGAAAGACAGATGGGCCGGGGAGAACGTATGAGAGGGTCCGGGAAAGAATGCGTAGCCAGGTCGAGGGCTTTTATACGACTTGGTCTTATTTGCTCCAAACGATAGCAAACCGGGAGTAAACAAGAACTTTGGCAGTTGGCCAACCTTTTTTTACTTCTGTCTAATTCAGACACATGATTCAACGCTCCACGTTCTATCCCACGTTCAAGGTATTTCCATTCCTAGTCTTCCTCTTCGAACGCAATATCGAAGCCTTGCTCCCTCGCAGCCTCGATCGCCGCTTCTCGTTTCCCGTCCGCAAACTCGAGGATCGACTCCAGAATTTCCCGTTGTCCTGTAGAAAATGGCATGACTTCTCGACAGACCGACGGTTCAACTGACGACCCCAGTTACCTGCGATGTAGTGCTCCAACATGACTCTGATCGCCGGTCGCACTCCGTCACGCTGTTGCACGTCCGCCACGGTCAGCATACCGTCCATTTTTGCCTGAACCATGTCCGACAACACGCCCGCCGCCTCGAGGTCGGCTTCGAAATTGTAGTCATGGTCGCCGTCATGGTCGTCGCTTTCCCCGAGCTCGGAGAGCATGCGTTTGACATCGGACCAAAGGCCGTTGACGTTGTGGGCGCGTCGGCCGACGACCCACTTGCGCGAGGTCCCCGAACCGCTGCGGCCGATCTGAAGCGTGATCGTGTCGTCTGGGTTTTCCGGGAGCGAAAAGCCGTAGCCGAGGATGAACTCGTCGTTGGGCTTGGGACCGTAGTTGTTGAAGACTTCGAACAGACCTTCTTGAGGTGATGCCGTTTCGCTGTCGGCATCGGACGTGGGCTTGGGATGGGTGACGATCGAGACGGTGTCAGGAGAGGTAGAGCCGTCTGGACAGGAAACGACCCAAGAGACGGGCTGTCCGCGCTTATGATTCAACAAGTCGAAGCCGGGAATCATCACGGGGTATGTAGACGGAGAGGCGACGAGGGAGGGGTCGGGAGAGAGGATGGTGGACGGACACGCGCGGGTGGAGAGATAGGTGGAGGCGGTCAGGTACATGTCCCTAGCCACAGACGCGTGAACGAGAGGCCTCGAAAGCACGTTTGACCAACCAAGTAAACGCATCGCCCGACGCGGGGCTGACACTCTTGACAAGGGAGCGACACTGGGTCCATTCCACGTGCCAATCGCGTTCGCGATCGAGGGTCGCACCGTAAAGATTCGTGCCGCGGAGTACCTCGCGCTCGGCCGGTGTGAACTGGAGGGGAGTCAACAGCTTCTCGGCGGGGGGCAGACATTGGACGTATGGAAGATGGCGCAATGCGTCGTGGAGGCTGCGCGGTACGTCATAAACGAGGCTCGGAAAAGGGAGCGATCGAGATGGACCTTTGTTCCGGACAGAGAAGGTGGAAACACAGATACGTGCAGATCAACTGCCGTTCGGACCAAGTGTCGAGCGGGGTGTGCGCGTCGGGTCCGAGGATAGTCTTCAATGCCTGGGATGCGGTGTCTTTGGTGATGACGAGAGAAAGCGGACAGGTGACGATGGTGGTGTCTTCGTTGAGCTTGGGGGCGAGGACAGCCACGCCAAACGGGCCTGTGAAAGGGTATCAGAGGGGGTCTGTGATGTTTAGGACGACGGGGATACCATGGGCGTTGAGGACGACGGAGGGATGGAAGGATCCACCGCCAGCAGTGAGCCAGACGCGAAGACGGTCCATGTCGAGTACCCAGGTTTCCCACGCCCCCACTATGGCACAAGCAAGAGTAAAATGAGCGCATGCCAGTGCAGGAGAATGAAGTACTTACAACAACACCACTGAGTCCTTGGATTACATTAATGGATCACCCCATGCAAGTACTTTGATATATCCCTTGACTGTGCTACAATGAAAATTGTGATACATCCTTACTTAATTGTCATCGACCAAGCATGAAAAAGATACATCTCAGCACAGCCACCAAGCGCTGATTTCTTTCATCGCTTGCCGGTACTGGTCCGAATTCTCTCACGACGCTTCGACGTTTACATAATCACGCTTAGCGTGCCGCCGGCACTGCCAAAACACCCGCCACATGCCCACATTTGGACACATAGACTCTGTAGTATATCCTCCCCTCCCTTTTTTTGCTTCAATACACATTCCCCTTCCATCAGGGATCCTTCTAAAAATTAGGGTAATATTCTGATATGTATATCAATTGCTTAGACCACTTGAATTGTAATATTAGACTGTATATATAGGTAAATATATAGAAATAAATGAAAACACAAAATGTGATGGGAAAATTGACTGGGTGGGGTTATAGATTCGGAAAAGCAGTCTCTAGGTAGCTAATATATATGTAAGTGCTGTCCCAAAAGGTTTTATGACGGGGTGGTGTTACTGTGATAATAGGTGTAGATTACCTCCTACCCCTGAAATACACAAAAGCGGTTCACTTTTTTGAATGCCCAGGTAAAGATATTACGAAAATTAGTGGACAACTATATAATATATATATCTACATCATATAAGGATCGTGTGGTCGAAGGTGCTTTTCCTGGAATATGGGAATAGATGTACCCTCCTACCCCTGGAATACACAAAAGCAGTTCACCTATTTGAATAGCCAGGTAGATGTACTACCAAAAATACATATACATATCGTGTAAACAGCATTTAGTCGATGGTGAATTTCCTGGAATGTAGGAGATGATTTACCCTCCTACCCCTGAATTTCAGAAAATCAGTTCGCTTTTTTGAATAGCTAGATAAATGTACTATATGCAATACTTTCGCTTTGGGGAGACTTTCATGTCATTTAACACTAGGCACATGGCTCAGAATAGTTACAAATATATCCAAATAGCTTCCTCTACATTCTTAGTGCACTCATCCTACTTGAATGTTGTGTTCCTGGTATGTTTTTACAAGTCTCCAAAATCCAAAGTCAGTTTCCCACGCATCTTCATCTTCATTTTGAACCAACAGCATTTATATCTCATGTTAGCCGTTCAAAAATGTGTCAGTGTAGTGTACCATATGTATTCTAAGTGCCTAGATAGTTGCCCTGACACCTTAGTAAATGGTCCCTTTCTTCAGTGTATATAGGGGCATATGTCATGTCTGCTCCTGTATACCAGGGAAAGCTCCCTCAAGTATGGGCTCCTTGTATAGTGTAGGTATATATATCAGATACTACTCTACCAATTTTTATAATATGGTTACCTGGCTATTCCAAAATGCCAACTGCTTTTTTATAATTCAGGGGTAGGAGGGTAAATCTTCTCCTATATTCCAAGGAATGATCCCTCGACTAAATGCTGTTTATGTGATACAGATATGTATATTATATATTCTTCCAACAATTTGTATAGTACATTTACCTAGCTATTCAAAAAAGCGAACTGATTTTCTGAAATTTCAAATTCAGGGGTAGGAGGGTAAATCATCCAGGAAATTCTCCCTCAACTAAATGCTGTTTACACGATATGTATATGTATAT
The DNA here is from genome assembly GCA_038091055.1 of Leccinum angustisporum. Lineage (NCBI taxonomy): Eukaryota > Fungi > Basidiomycota > Agaricomycetes > Boletales > Boletaceae > Leccinum > Leccinum angustisporum. Next base: position 10,774 of record JBBPNU010000480.1, read on the forward strand.
CAGATACCTCACAGTCAATTTTGGTAGAACATCTACCTGGCTATTCAAATAAGCGAACTGCTTTTGTGTATTCCAGGAGTAGGAGGTAATCTACACCTACTATCACAGTAGCACATCCCTGTCGTAAATGCTTTTAGGACAGCACCTACATATATATTAGCTACCTCAGGATTACTTTTACGAAGCTATAACCCCACCCAGTCAGTTTTCCGATCACATTTTGTGTTTTTATCCATTTCTATATATTTACCTATATATACAGTTTAATATTACAATTCAAGCGGTCAAAACGATTGATATACATATCAGAATATTACCCTAATTTTTAGAAGGATCCCTAATGGCAGGGGAAGGTGTATTGAAGCAAAAAAGGGAGGGGAGGATATACTACATCTATGTGTCCAAATATGGACATGTGGTGGGTGTTTCAATTCCGGCAACCAATGCGGAACAGACATCATCCATTTATGGAATAATCTCTGGGTGATGTATTATGAGTTGGCGATGTATCACTGGATATACTATGCAATCTGCTGGAATACATCATGCACTGTGGTTGATTGTTACAGTAACAGATGTATTACATTTTAGCTGCTATTACAACAAAAAGATGTATCAATATACCAGCATCACCTGAATGGATTATGGCAGAGCTTGTGAGTTCATATACCTTGCTGTTTGGCAGATGAAAAGAGTAGATTTACAATTTACAAAGCCTTTAGAAATTGGGACAAATGACTCCCGACATATGCCATATTGGAGCAAGTTCACACACTGATAGCTCTGTTGTGAGAGAAGACAAACTTGAAGGCTTTGGCTTTGGGAAATAACTAGCAGAGGTCAAGCTATGGCCCATGAGGTCACCCGCCGTGAAGGAAAAAAGGTACAGAAACAGATACAGTAGTAAGACTATGTATGTATAAGTCACTGGTATGACCTTGATGGCTAATTATTTTACAAGTTGACAGGAAAATGGCAGTTTTCATGGGGCTTTGGAAGATTTGGCTCGACCAACTTGGAAACGATTCAAGTCATGAAGATGGTGACTTCTGCTCCAAGCCTGTATCAACAACATTCTTGTATCTCTAAGTAAGTTGCGACTATTCTATTGTGATAGGTGATACTACCCCCTATGTATAGTAACCAGAATACCTCATTTGAAGTTTGAAACCCTCAGAAACACATTCTTAATGTGCTACAGTGTTTTCAATCCAAGACACAACAGAGTGATGGTACACTGTAACAAGGGTTCATGATCATCCAAGTGTAAGGTGTAGGACAACTGGGTGGATCTTAGTTGAACAGGCTCAATAGTTGCCATGAGTCTTACTATCAATGCAGATACACTGTCTGTCATTTACTATGACAATGATATTCCCCTTATTCATGCCAAATTTTGTAGTCCACTCGTTTTCTATCCTCTGAGAATGAAGAAGGCAGAGTTTTCTGAGCTTTGGAAAGGTATCATTGTTGAAATGGTACTAGTATTCAATTTACTACATTACTAGTTTTTTATGACTGGTCTTAACCAAGTCTATTATGCTATCTGAAGCATAGTCATTCTAAAGACTGCTTTTGTACAACAGCTTCCCAGACTACCCCAGCCAAGAACCCCCAAGTCGCAGCAGAACCCCTGAACAACCATTAAAACCAACTCCCCATTTTTTGAATTGCGGATAACTGCATCACTGGCAGATTCAGAAGAGGCGGTGTGCTGGAGGAGGTTTGGTTGAATCTTGAGGAGGGGGTGCTTCCTTTTTCGCTGATCTACTTGCTTTCCTTGCAAAAGTGTATGTTCCCATCTCCTTCATACCCTGTTGCTCATACCACCAAAATCCTTTCGGAGGGTAGGGCTCTAGAAGCTTCTGGAGGGAGATGGATGGCAATGAATCAATGAATTCCAAGTGTCTACTGCTGCTGAAATTATAGTGAAGTCATGTGACAAGAAGGGCCCTTGAATTGCTTGCCTCCAGTTTCGCAGCCTGGAACACTTGCTACACTCCAAATAGTGCTTGAAGATCTGGTAATAATCAAAACCACCTTCTTCCCTCCTCATACTACTTTATATAAATATTCAGCTAGATGGTTAGGATTCTGTGCCCTCTGGTTCCCAATCCATTCAATAAACCTTGCAAAGAGGTTGGTACTAGAAGGAGGAAAACCCAATTTGTGCCATCAGATGGCCAGCTGGGCAGCTATGGCAGACCTGAAATATGGCTGATTGGCCCGAACTAAAGGGTATTAACTTAGTCTAAGGTTACTACTTTACACTATCTTTACAGCAGTATTCCCAATATAAGATCTAATCTAATCTGTGATTATATTGTCATCTATATGACATAATAGATTAGAGCTCATCTATGAGGTGTGATGATAACTGATGTTGTATTGAGATACTAATGCTATTGAATAAGATATTAAGCACTCCACAGTGCTCTCACTGGCAGAGACTCCTCTATTCAATGGGATGACCTGGACTGGACTCGGAGTGACTCGGGCTCAGACGCAGTTATTGTAAGCCTTTTGAATTTGACTATAACCAAACAAAGATATTGTTAAAATATTGTTATTGGTGCTACCTATTAATATAATAAAGGGGTAGGATGTTCACAAGGAAAGGGATATGTAGACATGGAGGAGTGTCATCTGGAAGTGCATATTCATATTTTGCACCACAGATCTTTACATAGATTTCAATTTTGACAGCAAGTTAGAAGTAAAAATGGAAAAAAAAAATGAAAGGTGTATTGAAGAAACACAGGATGGAATCAGAATTTAGCAATGTGAAAAGAGATAGAGAGTACTTGCAGGCTCAAGCTTTCCTACACCATTTTCTGAGGGAGAATTGATTAATTGCACAGGTAGATACCAGGAACAATCAACACACGCTGACACCAGCATACTCTAACTTGTGTGAAAGAAGATGTCAAACAACTCAAACCAATCTAACACAGCTTTTTTGAGTACTATGGCTGAATATAGCTGGATGGTTTTTACCTGACAAGTGTTGAATCAACATAGCTACAATGTCAATCCTCATGAGAAGCACGTGTTCGATCTGGCTGGTGGATGGCAAGAATTTCGGGTCAGTCAATGAGGACCCTTGGAAACAATCTTGTGTGTCAGACTGCAGCAAGGGCGGGCTTTCTTGAACAGGCGAGGTGGTATGGCCCATTGGGAATGAACACTGTCTGCAGCAAACGAGGACAGAATGTGAATGGAGTATACAATTGATCAGGTACAGGAGTGTGAGCTGTCGCTCTTATATACATCAGGGATATGTATTGCTCGTAACAATCACCGGTATACAAGGCGAGTTGGAATATACATCAGAAATGTCAGTGATCGGGTGATAAGCTGGCAGTGCATCTCTCCCCCCCCCCAACGGGCCCAACCACAGCATCAGTGCGCCACTCTCTCCGTCTGTTCCAGCCACTATTCCCTCCTATGCTGGTTCCGTTGTAAACAGGTTTGATATCTTGATTCTGCTGTATAAAAGATTGCTCTTCTTATCCGCTCGTATAAAGCCATCCAGTCGACTGGGAAGATTGCCAATTCGGAAGATGTGATGAGTGAAGCAACTGTGATTGGGTCAGAATCATCGTTCTGTAGAACGGAAGCGATGCGGAGGAATAGCTGGCTGTCTTGAAGTGGAATTGAGCATGGCCGTAACACCTGAAAGCACAATAAGTATATAGATTGATTGAAATCAAAAACTCACCCCTCAAGTGCATGATGCACCTTCTTGTGTGAAATCAAACTTCCCATCTTGATTGTGCAATGCAACATTGACTGTGACTGATTTGAGCTCGACCCATGTGACACCGCCAATCATGACGCGCTCAATGTGGGCACGGTTGGGGGGGACAAATTGTAAGGGGTCGAGCAGGTCCAAAAGTTGGAAAAGGGAGTGATTCCAACACGGACACTTGAATTTTGATTCAAGAATGCAAATAAGGATTATGGCATTGACCTTGGGCTTCATGTCGGCAACAAGGGATAGTAGCTGGCGGTATGTGTCGGGTGTTGGCTGGCTGAACGCACACTCACCGATCCAGATGGGAAACCTGAGTGTGGTGCATGGAAGTATGCAGAGGTACAAATTGGGTATGATAGCCTGGTCATGTTCTAGAGTCCATATAACAGAATTTTGATGGACATTAAAGTCAAGCACATGGGTATAGGGAGTGAGGAGTTTGTGAATGCCATTCACGAAAAAATGAACTGCGCATTTGTGAAGTTCTGAGGGGGGCATCGTCAATTCTACAGGTATTTGAGGATAAGTGATTAGAATTAAGTGAGTAATAATTTATTACATTGAAATATCAAAGATCCAAAGGATCTAGTCAAAATGCTAACTTGGGGGTCGGAGATCTATCACTTTGTGACTGCACCATATCTGAAGCACTAAGAATATTCAATGAGAAAATGCAGCATTGCCAACCACTCCACCTCCAAGGACCTCCCCGCTCACCGGCACACTACCGCCTGCTTGGGATCTACATCGGCTCTTCGCCCTCTTTTCTTACACCTGCGGTTCCCAACCATGGCTGTTGATAGCAAGTCCGCTTCAACATCTCATTCCACCTCTGAGCCAGTGGACAACATTGAGAGATACTGTGGCTGTGATGGGAAGTAGGAGATGCAGTTTTCCATCTAACATTATATACTGCAGTTACATGTGTGAATTTGCCCACCACATCCTGTAGATAACACCCTTGCAGTGACCCCAAAATCTGAACTTAGTAATCTTTGTACTAGTCAAGTGATGAGGTGGTCAAAGGGTACAAAAATATGAGCATTACTAATTTGCATGTCATTGATTGCATGAATGATGTTTGGAGGGGTGTGAAACATGGCAGATAGCTCCAAGTCATATAGCCCATAAAAATATCTGTAACTAGAAACCAATGGGACCACCGTGACATGCTGCCAATCCAAACCATCATATTCATGAATTATATCTTTGATGGTGCAAGTACTGTACAAAATGTCAAACAAGACTCTGTAGAAGTTAGAACGAAACAGTAATGCAGCAACCAAATCAGCCCTACACCAATGTTTACTCTTTACCATGTCAAATTTTGACTGTTTGAGACACACAACTACATCAACAGATTATGCTCTGTAACAGACAATAGATAAAAGAACCAAGATGGCAACTCGTCCAAACAGTAAGCAACACATGAGGCCATACTAGTCTCCCATGGAAAGAGGTCAGACCATGGGAAAAAGAGTCAGAATAGATTTGGAACGGACTCAGGAGTAGGGGAAAAGGTGGATTGGTGCTCTGTACCTCTTCAGGGACTCTTTGAGCTCCACACTGTGATGATTTTGGCTGGAGAAGAGCCCTCTATATTGTTGAATCTCCCTTGGATGGTTCTATAGACAGGTAGTTTAGCTCCTTACTGTGCCCATCAATGTGAACCAGCTGGAGATGTGGACAAGCAATCCTGATGGAAAAGGTTATGGCATTTTTCATGACATGTTCCAGCATGAGAATCTATCCTATAGTATGCAGGTGAGTATATTTGATTTTACCATCATTAGTCTAAGTATTTTATTTTGCAGTCACCCTTTGGTCACCATGTGTGGAAGATCAGATTGGCAAACAGTTTGACCGCCTGGAAACAGAGCAAAAATGTTAGTAACTTACATTCTGATAGATGCACGCAAAACTTACATCTCCAGTATTGAGGTGAAGAAAGTAAATCTTCCAGTTCTTGGCCAGAAGCATACGTTTGCACAGCATCTTGGCTGCGACAATTTGCATACCTGGTGAAAGGAGACCACCTGGATCGGCCACGATAGTCACATTGTATTCTTTGGCGAAGGGAATCATGGTCGCTACCATCTTGCTCCGGAGGCCTTCCAGGAGGCATT
>JBBPNU010000481.1:0-16631 GCA_038091055.1 Leccinum angustisporum
GGATTCTGACCCCAAGCTAGGCACTACGTCAGACCTTTGGCACTGCAACATGGCAGTACACTTCGTTTCCAGAGATGGCTCAATACCCTGCAGGCGGTGTAGTGGGATTGGCCTTCCCTTCCATCTCGCGACTTGATGCTTCTCCGCTGTTTGAATGCCTCCGCAGCCGTCTTGAAAAGGGAAGGTTCAATCGGGTATTCTCCCTTAAACTTTCCTCGTCTGGAGCCGAGATGTGGGTTGGTGGAACAAACGACTTGCTGTACAAGGGTGACATCACTTATACACGCGTAACAGTTCCTGTGAGTCAAAACGGTAGATTTGAGTGGACAGTGTCGCTGACATTGGCATCTATGTAGGGATTCTGGCGTGTGTCTATGGACGATGTTCGTGTTGATGGTAATAAGATCCTCGACAATGTACCTGTTATTTTCGACACTGGTGCAAGCTACATATTCGGAGACTGGGAACGAGTTTCAAACTTGTACGATCAACTTGGCGGTACCCTGATGGAACATGGAGGCCTTGGTTATTATCACCGTGAGTTCCGATTACGTTCGGTGCTTAACTTGTTTTTTATCGATACTCTGCAGTACCGTGCAACTCTTTCCCAACGCTGGGCTTCACCTTTGGTGGCAGGACGTTTGAAATCCCCTCTAATGCTCTCAGACTCAATCCTATTCAGGAAGGTTCTTACTATTGTTTCAGCGGTATTGTCGCTCGGCGCTCGCGTATCGGTGAGATTTCAGTGCTCATCCCTTCCTGATCCAACCTCCTTCTGAGGTACTAGTCGGACTCTTTCTGACTACATGGCCTAGATTCTTGGATCATTGGGGACACTTTCTTGCAGGGAGTATACAGTGTCTTTGATTATCATAATTTACGAGTCGGGTTTGCGAACCTCGCTTGAATCATCGCGAATGTTCCCGATACACTATATCTATGAGTTTGAAATATGTATTTGGTCGGAGTTCATGGTAAAGTAAACATTCGGCTGTGAGCGATACTGTCAATGATGCCAAGTATGTTTCAGATCGTGAGTTACTAGTTGGTTTCAACTAGTAACTAACGTGTGTACTCCAGAAAAAGGAAGACGAAGTAAATAGTTCCTCCTCCCATTTATGGCATGGGATTGCTATGAATAAGTGGGCATCGTTTCATACAAGTGATGTATCTGTAGCTAGCCTGCACCGATTATAGAACGTGAGCATGATTGATACATTACCAGATATGGATCGGCACATCTACTTGTAAGGTCTTTTGATGTATGAGTGATACATCACTCGGATAGTTGAGGGGAGCAGGGGACTCAGATTGATGCAGTGATGTATCAGTCAGGCTGGGTAAAGGAAAGTGAACCCACATACCAAGTGGGTCACCTAGAGCGTGCAAGAAATGTTCAAGTGATATATCCGTAAGATCATCGAGGGGAGAGGGGGCACTATGATATATCAGAATACCGAGTGCATGATATGTCACCTAGGTGGCACGAGCGGCCTCAGAGCAGATGAGGCTGTACGTCCCTGATATAGTCATGTGGAAATTACAGTACGAGTGATGTCCTCCGGCGCGACCACTTGTCCACTGCAAAATGATGGGAGAGTCCGCGTTGAAGGTATCGATGTTTACGACTTGGCGTACACCCTCCACAGATCCTGGCTTGAACGAAACGTGTGTGAAACCTGCGCTACGTAGCTCGCCAATGATTTAGGAACACCAGCCGCGACGCAGAAACCTTTAAATGATAAACCCTCGTGAAGCATCCCCTGCCAGAGGGAATTGAAAGCCGGATTGACGAGGATTGATATACAGGGAGTTCAGAGCAATGATTCTTGAATATATCTCAGCGACCTTAGTACGAAGCGCCGCCGGGTTATAATGACTGCCGCCAGCACGTCTCTAAAATATAAAATATGAATTGCATGAAACAGCATGGTGATTTTCCTACCTTGGATTGACAAGCCTCGGTGCGTACTTTTGGCTCCACCGCTCCTCATACTAAATGTCTTTCATGTCGAAGAATTAAGCATTACCGCGACAGTTGTCGCCCAGTATGATGACACGGATTCCACAGCCGTCGAGGTTGCGAGCAGTAAGAGGACCAATGCCGTTCAAGTCACCTGGCCCGAAGTCAATGACATGAGTTGCGGATTCTGGGAACGTGGTCACAAGATCTTGGTAAATGGGTGATGTACAGATCCGATCGCACAAGGGATGATGCGGATGCGGGAGGACGTACCCAGCAAACCAAAAGATGTATCTGGCCTCGACATCGGAGCGCAAGGATGTGGATGTGGGTGATCTGGCAGGGGAACGCAGGTTAGTGAGTGAGGAGACTATGAGGGGTGGGGGCAGACGAACGTGGACGACAGCAATCGCGGTCGTAGTCGCAGTTGCGTTCACGACGACGAAACGGGGGGCGGGAGGACGTAGCGACTAAACCAAAAGATGAATTTGGCCTCGAGATCGGAGCGCAAGGATGTGGACGTGGGTGATCTGGCAGGGAAACGCGGGTTAGTGAGAGAGGAGCCCGTGGGGGGTGGGGGGAGACGAACGTGGACGGCGGCAGGCAGTTGCGTTCACGACGACCTGGGAAGGATGCGGTTTGATGCGGAGGGCGGGAGGACGAGGCGGACGAAGCGTATTATCCCCGACCTGAGAGTGTGTCAGGGAGGAGGGGTGGGGTGCGAGGTTGGGTGCTAAGCACACGGCAACCTGGATATGAGGCTGGGCGCGCGGGGCACACGCCAGCCTCGGTCAAGGCGGGTGCGCATGCCAGTGGGTGCACAGCTGGCCTGGCGTGAACGACTGGACGTCCGGTGCTCGGCGGGTGCATGACCCGGGCTGGGGGGACGTCGGGCAGTCATGAAATATGGCCTGCACCCGCTAAGTATCCATGCTGCGCTGAAATGCGCGAGAACGAGCGGTGCAGGGCGGGCGAGCGACATGCTAGCTGAGCCGAAGACCATGCACGTGGCTCCGCTGGTGCCCTACTGCGCCACAGTCCGTCACCCTTCCGAGTCCGCGGGATTCACTCGTTCTATAGCTATCTTGAGCCTACCCCCGCCGCCAATCACTACAGTTGGTAGTTCAGTGATTACAGCGCTGTCAATGGGAGGGCGACGGTCAGCCCTCCAATGTAAAATATCCAAATAAATTGAATTCCTCAATTTGAATGTACAATACACCGGGAACATTAACCATAATTCAAGCATGGTCAGCAAACCCGACCTGTAAATTACTGTATTCACGGTGTATACGCTCTGCAGGAAAGGCATCCTAATGATCCAAAATTCTAGGAATATAGTCAGAACGAATACATCGAGCGCCGCAACACGGGTTCATGGAGCGATAAGATACGGAATCCCACCTTCGGCGCTAGACGACTGCCAGTGTGTCGGCAACAATGGCGCTAAAACATTTCGAAGAACATTCCGCAATTGGACTAAGTCTGAGAACTCCGGGAGGAATTTGAAACGTCTTGCCACCAAAAGTGAAGCTCACTGTTGGGAAGTCGCACGGCACTACAGGCTGTCGATGAAAGAAAAAGGTACCAAACGCAATCAGAACTCACGGCAATAGTAACCAGAACCTGCATGTTCCATGAGGGTACCGCCAAGCTGTCTGTACAACTCCCGAAACCCGTTCTCGATCCCCGATGATGAAATTTGCACTAGTATTGATAACGGCAGGTACATTTTCGAGAATTTTATCACCATTGACACGAACATCGTCCATGGACACCTGCCACAACCCCGGCTACATGAATGCAAATGTGAGCAACATCCCCTCCCATCTACCATTTTAACTCACAGGATTCGCCGTTATGGGTGAATAAGCGATGTTACCATTGTACGGCATACTGTTTGCTCCACCGACGTACATCTCGGCCTCAGAGGAAGAGAGTTTCAATGAGAACTAGAATGTCGGATTAATTAGGCTCCCTTGACTGACAAGCGATGCAAACAGTGGATCAACACCAATCTTCAAGACGGATCGGAAGGCCAATCCCAGTAAACCGTCTGCTGTATATGCATTGCTCGGTATCCGATCGGATTTTATCTGTGTTGCAGAACCAATGGTTTGAGGGTCTGCCCAGCTTGGCGTCAGAATTCAATGGTCACGGTCATAAGCGATACAAAACATACAGCGAATCCAGCGATGGTTATATTATCAGTATATAGATCCCCTTGGACGATCAGACCATCTCGATATTGGAGCTGAAATGTCTTGTCCTGGTCCTTAGCAAACTGAGATAAATGAGGATCCCAGAAGCTGCGAGATTTTGACTGTGACGTAGATCAGGGTAAATATATCGCAGAATGATATAAGGAGAACGTACCGTTGAAGGTTTTAGAAGGAGTGCCAATCGAAATCTCAGCCATCCAACCGCTAGGTTGACGCTAACGCCCCGCCTTCCGAGTCTGGACTCGCTCCGATTCACAGAGAAAGAATGCATCGTGTCCGTGTTCATCTCATAATTGTCCAGACCACGAGGAATATCCCTATATAAAAAAGGCAGACAAGATGTAACAGCTCATTACACGTGCTCCCTGACTGATATAGCATGAGATGACATTGCATCTAGTAAACCAATATGTGTCTGGCCTCGAGATCGGAGCGCAAGGATGTGGATGTGGGTGATCTGGCAGGGGAACGCGGGTTAGTGAGTGAGGAGACTGCGAGGGGTGGGGGGAGATGGACGTAGACGATGGCGGATGCGGATGCGGATGCAGTCGCAGTCGCAGTCGCAGTTGCGTTCGTGGGAGGGCGTAGCCAGTAAGTGTCTGGCCTCGAGATCGGAGGGCAAGGATGTGATATGAACCAATCACCCACTGGCACCCGTGTTAACAGCAACTACATCTCTGATAAGCCGCAGCACCGTTGCTCTTCTCTCATCCCAGTTTGCACGGAGAGGCTTGTTCGTGGGTCGTTAATGTTGCATCGCCTTCCAGAGAGCACACCTCCAAGTTATTCTCGATCACATCCCGAATGAAATCCCAGTGAGACCCAGGAACATTCTGTAAGATTGGGGCTAGATGGAAGAACACCAGTGTCATGGCGCTTTCAACGTCCTCATCATCTTCGTCGGCAGCGACCCACGCCTGACATGTCTTCATGACATTCACGGCGCGCTGTTGAGGAAGGAAGACGATGTCAGATTCGGGATCTGGTGCCGTGGCGGCCAACAATCGAAGAGTGACGAGTCCCGCGGTGGATGCTGCTCCGGGACGAATACCGACGAGTGAAGCAGCCAACTCATTACGATACCTATCGAGTTTGGGTGGTTCCGGAGCAAATGCAGTGATGGATGCCAATATGGTGATGGTAGTCTGCGGAGCTGAAAAGGTTGGAATATGTATCAGTGAATATTGAGGAAGAAACGAATAGACGATCTGACCTGTCTTCTCCAGCATTCTCGCGATAGTCAACCATAGATTGGCATCATCCCTCGTAGCGTCGGTGAACAAGTGCTGCAACACGATGCCGAGCACTGAAGTATCCCTCACTCAGTCCTTTTCTTTGGCACGACGAACGAGTGCACCGACAAATGATGCGAGACTATCATCTTCGACAACGACCGCACCATCCTTGCTCATGAGCCCATTCACAACTTTGGCGTGCATACCATCTTCAACATGGCCCAGCAAATAAGTTGTTAGCGATTTGACCTTCTCCACAATATCCTCGAGATGCTCCCTGGCGATGCCAAACGCAGCGAAGCCACCATGTACGTCCTCTACTTGGAGGTATTTCTTCGCGTAGAAAGCAAGAACGAGAATGTGCCGAAGCGCCCAGAGGTTTGATCGTGCGACCGTCCGTGAGCCAGAGAGGCAGGCAAGGAGGGCAGAAACGGCACGTGCATACTTTTTGCACGTTGATTTGGAAGGTGTATGGACTCTCGAAGTGGTTGGGAGTGTGGGATCGAGGAGCGCTAAGCTCGGAGAAGTGGAAGAAGAAGGAAGGGAAGAGGAATCCAGCATGGCGTCTAATTCTTCGCGTGACGAAAGAATATCTGTCAATGGGTCGAGATGAATACCCGGAGGCGAAGGAACAATGCACCCGATGATGTATTCAGGCCTGGTAAATTGTTGTCAACGAAGAACAGCACAACATATGAATGGCTCGCTGACCGCGTCTCCGCCTCCTCGTCAGCAATGACGCTTCTCAATTTCTCCTTTACAAGGCCACCGACGACATTCTTCATGTCTTGTCGTCCATCACACTCTCCGGAAATCCAAGAGGTCCACAACGCCTTTGCATCTTCTACCCATCTGGCGGTAGATGCCTCTTCCTGAAGTGGGATGATGTAAGCGAGCAAGAATAACCCGGTGTAAAGCTCCGCTCCAGAATCCCCGGAGAATTCGTAACCTGAACCGGCCAAATTCCTCGCCAATCTTATGGCAGAGCCAACATCTGCTAGGTCCGCAGCATCGTCGCGGTTATGTGAGGGAATACCAGCGAACATCGCCCTTGCCTCCGCAAAAGCAGCGACGTTGTTTGAGAGAATGGCAATCCTCTCCAAACAGCTAGAAGAAATGAATGGCGCTGGAGATAATTTAGAAGCGAACCAAAACAGCCTATGACGGAGCTGCCATGCTTACCTGGAGCACTCAACATCCTTGCTACAGTTTCTTCTTCGCTTCCCCGGCCGCCAGCTGCTATTACATTGCTCACCAATCGTTCTACCAGTTCGTCCATAGTCGCATTCAATCCTTTTAAATGTGCTGGCAGAGAGGCGCCGGCCAACGAAGTCAACAGTGGAAAAGCGACCTTCGTTGGAGAAGATGCAAATGCGCCCAAAAGCTCTGTCCAAAAGGCCTGTGCTTGCAACTGCCCCCCTGAACGATCAGAGGACACAGATCGGTGCCGAAGGTACGTCGTCACTCCTTCAGTAGAGACGTGCAAAAGTGGATGGGCGATGAATATTGCGTCGGTGCGCGGAGCAAAGTGCCTCTCCTCGAAAAGCGTGGTCCCGAATGTATGCACCAGCTTCACAAGTGCAACGTCACGTGTGTTATGACAGGTGTAGAGGGATTCATATATGGTTGAACAGAACACGTCAAAGGACGCGTCGAACAGATCTGTAATACTAGTCAGGCGGTCCCGCGGGACACGAACCATGCCAAGTAGCGCAAAACGCACCATCCCCGATCTTTCCAACTCTTTCTGCCGTACGAGCGATGATCCCAGCAGCTTCTTTCTCCTCGACCCGCAGCCGCTTCGTGACCAGTTCAGTCCATAGTCGGGAAAACTGGGACGCAAGGAGAGTTTTCGCATCCTCATTCGTATTCATGGCGACATTCTCAGCAGACATCCCTCGTCGAATGATGAAAACTAAGCATTCACAGAGTGCCTTGAGCCATGACGAGGCTACTGCTCGTCTATCGAGGAGGCCTGCATCCAACGGAGACCAAAAGGAAGCAAGCAGTTGCGGAATGGGGTGGACAGGTTGTCCTTGTTGATCGCTCTCTTTATCAGCCACTGGCAAGGCGGGTGGGAGGGTGTGAGGGAGAATTTAAACGGACCCGCGTTCAGGCAGAGCTCGGGATGCGCAGAACAAACCATACCGATTTAGGCATCCCAGCCAACACGATCAATATCAATGGGTAACTTTCTACAGGAGACCCAGAACATCCCAGCTCAAGGAATCGGAGGAATTCCGCGTATGCCTCGGATACCAGCTTCCCACCAAGAGTTGACGCTCCAAGAACATTTTCGACGCCATCACTCTCGCCAGTCCTATTGGATTCGGAATCTGATTCGGATCCCGTGTCCGACTCAGAGTCGGAGTCGGCATCATTGCCCTCTGTTCTTTCAACATGAGCATCAAGGTCGTTGTAGTCCCTTGACGCACTAAGGGCGTCAATTGTCCACGCCTGACCATAGTCTGTTACACAACGAATAGTACCGCGTGATTGATTATCCACATGAAATGGGCCGCACCTCTGAGGAAAAGCACCAAAGGACCCCCTAGCGCTGCTCGCACGCCAATATTGGTTTCGACCCAGGCTGAACGTAAAACAGCCGTGCTTAAGATCCGAATCAGGGGTTCTGGTAATGTGCCTGATCAAGAAAACAGATGTAAGATATATGCACAAGGTGAGCGGGAAATGACACATGTGTGTATTTCACGCTAAAGAAGAGATGAAACCGAACCTTTGAACACTCGGATCAAAGACCCCACGAGCGCCCACGCAGATTGCCTGACTTGAGGCTGACCGTAACCGAATGAAGCCACAGAAAATGGACAATGTTGTTTGTTGACCAAATCTGAGCGCGAAGCAATTGCAGGATGAACAGTGGACCAAAAAGCGGGAGAGGACAGGAGTGTTGTCAGAATAAGGAGATCAACCGAAGAGATGGCATGGATCGCGGGCCAGTTCTCTGAGAAATATTCGTCAACAACATCTCACCGACTGCCAAAGAGTGAGATGTTCGACGTACCTAGGCACCATCTAACAGCACCCAGAGCGCCTGCCCTTATCCTTCCAGCTCTGTCCAAGTCATCCTCTGCCTCGACGTTATCGCTGGCCACTCGACCAGACAGCGAGGATGATTCTAAGGAAGGCGGGACATATCGACCACCCTTCTTCGATGGTGATTGCGGCGTTGCGTTCCCTTTCTTCCCTTGGGCACCACCTTTCCCTTGTATTGTAGGTTTAGCCTGCGATACAGCCTGGTGAACCACCGGGGTGGTTACAGGAGCCGGGTTCAAGGCCGTGTAAAGGCCTTGTGGGTCGAGGACGGTGCGCTGAGAGAAATTGAGAAGGGAAAAGAAAAATCGATGGGCGATTGGTTGGGGTCGTTGCGTCGTACGATGTTCATCTTGACTATCTGCAGCAGGGCTGGATGTCGTAGAAATGAACTGTGTCCACGACCTCATGCCGAGAGTGGCGACCCCACGATCGACGTCGTGCGCGAGCATTGCCCATGTCCCTAAGAGTGCATCCAGTTCACCTTGAGAGGCGATCTCGTTGATCCATGCAAGGAGGGCTTCAAGTGCCGGTGTAAGCCGGAGAAGGGAGAGATGGAGAGAAGCAGCGAGATGGCGGAGACGCCGCGTAGGATGAATGAAGAGAACCGGGGCCCGATGGAGCTGGAGAGGGAGTTAGCCCTTTCCAGGGCTGCGAGTAGACGTGTGGAGACGGACCCAAACCGGCAACATCTTGACCACCAAGTCTATCTTTCCACCGTCTTCCTCGTAGTGGCGTACTACCTGCTCTTTGATCGCGTCCTCAGCCCACTTTGCGAGTTCCTCTATTGCTTTTCCTCATGTGACGGCATCTTTCTTCCCCAGGGATCTGAGGACGACGACGAGCTCTGGCGGTAATAAGTGAGCGAGACCGGTAGTATCGAGTGGATCGAGTACTGGCGGGGCAGGTTTAGTTGGTGGGATGTAGACTTTCTTGCGCTGTTCCCTCGCCTCTCGCTTTGATAGCTTGGTATTCTTTACTCCCTTCAGTTTAGGGACTGCTGAAGGTGGTGGTACAGACGACGAATCTTGCGCTAATTTCCGTGCGTTCTTTTTGCGCGTGCCTGAAGTCGCGAAGGACTTCTGTCCTTTGGCCATGATGGAGTGCTGATTATCGTCGAGCCCGATTTGCTGTAGTACTTACTAACCTACTCACATCCTTGATAATTACACGGATCACGTCGTTTACCATCGCATTAATGGGGATGTGGGTGATCTGGCAGGGGAACACGAGTTAGTGAGAGAGGAGCCCGTGGGGGTGGGGGGAGACGAACGTGGACGACGGCAGTCGCGGTCGTAGACACAGTTGCGTTCACGACGACCTGGGAAGGAAACGGGGGGCGGGACGGCGTAGCGAGTAAACCAAAAGATGGATTTGGCCTCGAGATCGAAGCGCAAGGATGTGGACGTGGGTGATCTAGCAGGGGAACGCGGGTTAGTGAGAGAGGAGACTGTGAGGGGCGGGGGGAGCGCCCGTAGGCGATGAGGTGGTCGGTAATGAACTCCACTCACAATTACGAGCCGCAATAAGCAGCCTGACCAGCTTTCCCGAAAACGGACCCAATAGGCCTTCAATCGCCTCCGCTTCCAACCTGAGACGAGAGCCCGAGCAACGACGGCCGGAAGATTTATTTGAGCCAGGTTTCTGATACGCTCAAACAGAACTCCCGAGGGTGCTACTAGGACGAGTAGGATGACCACGAAGGGTAAGGTCGACAGCATCCTTGAGCGACGTGCCTAGGAAGGATTTGCAAAGGGTGCGTGCTGCTCCAGGTGGCGACGTTGTGGACATTGTTGAATGGTCGCGTTGTCTAAGGCGAGGATATGGTTGATGATGAGCTTTTGTGTTGGTTTGGCCATTCCGACACAACGACGCTGTGGAAGGCAAGCTGGGTCAGTTTTTGTCTGAGTGACCTAAGGTAGAAGAGCTCCACCATGACCGACCACGCCGCACGGCCTTCTTACTAGTAAGACCTTCGCTTGCCCGGTTTGATTACGGAGTTCAAGAGACACGTTGAATGTCACATGTGCTGCTAGTGAACATTTGCTGATTTGAAAGGGCGGCACCACCAAGTTCGCGAAAGCTGTCTGCAGCAGTCAGTGTACGGGCATCGGAGCAGGGGGGGAATGAGACCTGGTTGCAGTGACGGCGAGGAGGCAAGTTTTAAAGCCGCAATGCCAGCTCATCTCCGAGTCCGTGTGCCAACTTCGACGTACTAGCACTATCAAAACGTGATCGGATTCAAAAATTTAAAGCAGCCGTACAGAACATCATGGCATTGGTCGGGGAATCTTAGTGCTTGTTACTACTATACGATGCCAACTCAATCAGAGTCGATACCATCATCATATAGCATATACATGGTTCGAATGTCGTCCCCTTCCTCAGACTCGGAAGAGTCGGTCAGTTCCGCCTCGGATTCCAATTCTGCCTCATCCGACTCCGAATAAATGGGGTCATTACTCCTTCCTACATGATCTCGAGACTGAGATGGGACTTGCGTCGGAGGGGACGACGCGGCTTGCGGAACTGGGCGTTCAGTCGCGGTGAATGTTTGGCGTTGGTTCTCGTCGTCGTCGGTCGGGACATGAGAGTAACTGTGCCCAACACCAAGACCCCAATGGTACCTGATAAGCATATCTCTATCTACGAATCTTTCACGGTAGTATAAGCCAGAAGCCACAGACGAGCAGACCACTCATACCTGTTGATATAGTAGTAATCCCAGTCCTCCGAATCTCGTGCGATACTCGCGGTGTGTTCTCGTTGCCGTTTTCCGTGTTTGAAGGCAGGTATGAGGTGGCAGCCTCTCAATACATCACCAGGGTCCACGAAATCAAAAGCAGTAGGATCTCCCATTTCCGTCAACTTCAATGCCTCAAGACCGTGTAAATCTTGTTGCGGCACCTGCTCGAACCACCTCACGTGAAGAAAATCCATCCGCCGCGGGAGGTAATCCTTCATACCCGGTCCGATATACTGGACGTTAGCATGGTATACCCCAATGATCCTGGCATAACAAAAATGATGGCGATCCTCCCCGGACTCTGAGCGGTGAAGTAGCATGATGTCGCGGTGTTCGGAGTTCGGATTGAAGATATCATCGGAACGACGAACATCATACGTCGTGTAGTTGATCCGAAGAACGTGATGTCGGTATATACGATGGTTCTTGAGTATGACATGATCTGGGTCGGCAGGCAAGGCATCGAGGCCATCGTCGAGCCCAGCCATATTAGTATCGTCATCGGATGCCGAGTTTTTCGCGTGAATTTCTACGATACGAGGCAGGAGATGGTGTTTCAGCTTGAACTCGAAGTCCTAAATTCATCTTATTTAACAAATCATTGAAATGACATGCTGTCAGAACACCAATCACCTTTACAGCAGCGTCATCAGAGTTTTGCCGGCAAAAAGCTGAGATATCCACGGGAAGATTTTGCGATTTCCCGACCTGGTAGTGTTCCCTAGGGTCCTTAGGCAATGGTTCTAGTGTCGTCTGGTGTGCATCACAATCTACTGTCTCACGAATACGTCGTATGCGTGACTGACGCCTTTCGATTTGAGTAAGTTGACGAAGAAAATTCTTGCGGCTGGTCCGAAGAAATCTTCCTTTTCCAACACGGTGCTCTCGTTCTCCCTACGAACAGTCAGAAAAGAGAATGCACGTGGACCCAAATGAACTCCGCACCAATTGTGTTGAATAGGAGTCGGTGGTGCCGTACCTTCTGATCGAGGACACATAGTCACCGAGGGCGTGCATCTTGTACGTTTGCAAATTGAGAGTTTTTGCTTGACGTGACACCGTTTGAGATGATTTACGAGACTTGGACTGTTGCTGGCGGCGTTGGCGACATGCAGCCTCACGTCTCAGTTCACGGGTCTGGAAAGCAGTACATGTATGAGTACTAAATGCACGGAGTTCTTCCCCAAGGGATACAGTGACATTATCCATGATCTGAAGGGTTTCGTCAGTGTGCATCCGAAGCTTTGCAAGCCCGTGCCAATTGGAAAGAACAAAGAGAAGCTTCAATATTGATGAATTATGTGGTTCAGGAAATAGTCCATCAAAGACGGGCATGGCACACTGGAGCGATTGTCAGATTAAGCTAAACGGTTCATATCACTGACCTGAAGGAGATCTTCGAAGTCATGAGCTGTAGCTCTCTTCATTTCTGACGCATTTTGAGAAAAACGGCGAATGGTATCCCGCCCGAATGTCGGGACTTGGCGATACCTAAATGTGAGGGTGAGCGAATAACATGAAATACATACGAACAGAATACATACCTGCGATCAAGTTCGTGTACTTTGTTCTCTTCCAAACACTCAAGCATGCGAAGGAGATGCACGAAGACCGCTTTCCACACCCCTAACTCAAATTCATGGAGGAGGTCCACCAATAGCATGGCAAAAAGATCAAAACCAAAAGGATACAATTTGTCCGAAAATGCGTTCTGCACGACAGCATTCACCGTGATAAACGCAAGCAGAGTCTTCATATTAGAAGGACACGTACTGATGTTGGGACCAGTGATGATGGTTTGAGGAGGACTTCAACTTGAGGTGTTGTAATGGCATAGTTGCCTCTATAAATAAGATCCCGTGCAACCTGTATTACCTCGATACGATCAAGATTGTCATGTCGGGCAAGTAGCTGCCGATCTTGCATATCTTTCTCAGTTGCGAGATTCTGAACCATACCCAATGTTATTGTGCAACGGGGACAAGGGCAAGTGCCCAGGTTTCGTATGGATGCAATGAGTGTTCTGTAAAGAAAGGGAAATCAGTGAAAAACTTGAAAATTGGATCGAAGTTGAAATGAGATGACTTTGAAGCTCACTTTTCCGGATAATCTGCTGAGTATGAGAAAATCCGAGGGTAAAAACGGCGCTTCAAGCCGTCACAACAGGTGATCACAACACCGTGTTTATAAGCCCTGATAAATTCTTCATCCAGAAGAACCTTCCACTGTTCATGGAAAAATTCTCGGTGGCAATGGGTCATAAGAACATCACTTAATGATTTCCCTCCCGAATGGCTAACCACAAAGTCTTTAAAGGCATCAGGGAGCTGCAGTAACAGACCAGTGAGATATACAAAAGAGTGTGTCACGACGGTGATCACGTACCGTCTGAAAATAAGCAGCATGGGAACAGCAGTAGTTTGACGGTTGACACCGGCGGTACTTTGATTCGTTGCCAAAGTACACGTAAAGTGGCCATAATTTTGCACTTCCGAACGTGGAGAGTTGGGTCGCATCTGACCAAAACATGAACCCGGCTACAACTCGAGGTAAGTCACAACTAGGTTCCGGGGGCGATTCTTGCAACTCCCTGTGGGTATCGAGGAACGCGCTGGAGGTGAAAAGCTCTCCATGTACCCTTATGTGCCTGTTCCTATGAGGTGGATGCCAAAGCAATTCATAGGGTTCGTAGTGAAAGTGCGCAGCCTGAACGGGATCCGTGATCTTCTCTTCTAGGATAGAGATAAGGGAACGATGATGGAATCCTTGTACAGTGAAAGACTTGGGCCCCGGATTGTCTGAGCGACTGTGGAAGGGAACGGAAATGGTGACCGGGGAAGATTTCCACCCGCAATCATTATTCAACCACTCGGGGGCATCCGAACCCGCATCGGAATCGTGATCTCCGAGTTCCCTATCAATAGAATCCCATGCAACCCCGCGCAAGTCGGCAGCATCGAACACAGGGTTCGCGATGATGCCAAGTAGCTGCTTGAAATTCTCCCTCGATTTCTGCGTTCCCTGATTCCAATACCAGTCGCCTACGCGCATCGCATTTTCATTTGGGTATGGATGATATGGGTTGCTCGTACTCAAATGCTGAGTGCTGTGGAGAGATGGTTGCAGTACATGTTCTACCGAATATGGGTCATCCGGATCGTGCGAAGGAAGAGTTTGCGTAGTATATGCACGGAATAGACCAAACTTGTTCTTCAATGTTCTGTAAGTTTTGAGTAGCGGATGGAACAGAGACGTGGACACAGATTGTGTGGTCGCCATTCCTGAGGGGGCTCGTTGCACATGATCCGATAACTGGCGATGTTCTGGTTCCGTTGGCAGGGAAGGATTAACGGCTAACTCTGAGGGAGGGAGAGGCGGGGGTGGTTCAGGCAACATGTCTCGAAAGCGAGCCGGTAGTCGGTGATGTCTACGAGACCGACGTTGCGCCAGAGGTAGATCATCCTAGACATAGTCAGCGTCATTGATGGAGCTAATTCAAAACCAACACATACCTCGAGGCAATTCGCAACGTCTGAGTTGCGTGCTTCATTAGTGTCGACGAGTGATGGCCCATGCGTGCACGAAGAAGAGGGGACACCCTACACAACAGAGTTTTAGTGATGTAAAAAACATTCAGGGGTACCCTGCCTGTTGAACTGCTTTCTCGTTGGCTTCGCCAACCTCTGGCCCGTCTTGCTCGTCTTCAAAGCCAGAAGCAGTCGGATCCTCATTGGCGCTGACATGCCTCGCGAGGGATAGTCTTGCTTTTTTGACTTGGTACACTTCCTTCGCCCTCGCAAGGGCCGTGGATAATCTTTTCTTGCCCTTGCGACAGCTTTTTTCGTGCCTAGTAAAACCTCCAAGATCATTGAACGTACGACCGCAGACACATGTGTTCGTGAGAATCGTCTCGGGCATAGCACCGCTGTGTAATACTTAGTAGTAGTGGTTCCGAGATGGCCAGTAATATTATGTAAGAAGGCCTCAGCGAGTGGAAAACTTTCTGTAGATTGTTACATACGAATTTATTATTACGCGAAGAGGTAGCGAGGATACACAACTCCGACAGCAGTGCCGCCAACTTGACGAAACCAAGAGAAGACCTAAAATTGTGAGTTTTGGGCAGCCGGAAGGCCAATCACACCCACCAAGACACCGGCACGGATTCCGTCTGAATTGACCTCGATGGAGACACGAGGCCCGAGTAATGAACGTTAATGAACCTCGAATCTTGCATCTATATTTCTTTACGAGTAGAAAATGTTTCTTTCACGAGTGGAAAAGCTTAATCATGCATTTAGGCTGACGAGAATGGAACGACTTACTCGCTGTTACGATTCCTGGATATGATGACCCGTACCGACAGTCTACAAGAGACATGCCATTTGCCATGCTGCCAATCCACCATTCAAATGGTGATGTAAACACGTCTGACGCATCAGTACAATTTGTTGTAAGGAGAATGTCATGCCGCATCTCAGACCCCAAACGGCAGGCATACGACGCCTGGGTCCGACTGGAACTGCCGTCGTCAGTTTCAGATGTTGCTCGAGCGCACCAACACACCGATTTGGCCTCGATCTGCGTGGCCGGGGAGAGCTCGGGATCAGACGGCATCGTGAGTGTAAGGTGAAGAGGTTGTGTGTCGTCCAGCCTCTCTGACCAAAACTGTGGATCCTGTTCGCGAAGCTCAGCTCTGCGCTCGGATCTAAGTACTGGATGGCGACCTCGGGTAAGCTTCCGGGGCCATGGAAGTACAGTCCAAACATCTCATAGAAGAGTACGCCGAGAGAAGTCTGGTCTGTGATGATGTGGTGAACGACGGTATTGAACGCCCACGTGTTATTGCCGAGGTCCAACATGGTGGTGATCAGCAAGAGAAGGCAAAGACAATACAATCTAAAATCAGAATGTTACGGGTGTCTTCGGAGATAGTGGATACGCCTGAGCCGGATGACGGGGAATTGCATGACGGCGGAGATGACGGCGAGGGGGCCTGATGAAATGTGCGTAGGAAGGAAGCGAGACTATGCGATAAACGGGAGGACGGACCTAGTAAACCAAAAGATAAATCTGGCCTCCATATCGGAGGGTAAGGGGAGCGCAAAAATGTGGATGTGGGTGATCTGGCAGGAGAACACGGGTCAGTGAGTAAGAGGAGACTGTGGGGGGTGGGGGGAGACGAACGTGGACGATCGCAGTCGCAGTCGCGTTCACGACGACCTGGGAAGGAAACGTGGGGCGGGAGGGCGTAGTGAGTACTAAACCAAAAGATGATCTGGCCTCGAGATCGGAGCGCAAGGATGTGGATGTGGGTGATCTGGCAGGGGAACGCAGGTTAGTGAGTGAGGAGACTATGAGGGGTGGGGGCAGACGAACGTGGACGACAGCAATCGCGGTCGTAGTCGCAG
>JBBPNU010000482.1:0-16622 GCA_038091055.1 Leccinum angustisporum
CTCAAAGCCGCAAAATTCCTCCCCTTCAACCTCGAAACATCCCCTCGTGGGCTCTACACCCTTGACATCATCACTCAACTCTGAGCTCACCTCAACCTCAACAACCCTCTCCATACCACCGTTTTCACCTGTCTCATCACCATTTTTTTTGCCACCACCCAGACCAGCGAATTCACAGTCCCAAACATCCCCGTATTCCACGTGATGTGGGAGCACATGTCCCTGCAACACGATCACCAAGGTCTCAAAGTAACTAATTTTTGCCTTCCCCGCACCAAAAGCTCCCAGTAGGGTAAGCACATTTACTGGGCCAAACAGATCAGCCCCTACGACCCCCACACCACCATCCAGCAGCACCTCTCCTTGAACAACCCACCATCCAACGCCCACCTCTTCACCTACCACACCAAGAAGGATTTCACCTCGTTGACGCAGAACAAATTCCTAAAAACACTCGAGAAGACATTCAAAGCCTCTGGTCTCACTCCCCTCAATGGCCACAGCCTACGTATTGGCTCAATCCTCGAGTATTTGCTCCGCAATGTCCCCTTTGACATTGTCAAAGCCAAGGGCTACTGGGCAAGCGATGCTTTCCTTGTCTACCTCCGCAAGCACGTCCAGATCATGGTGCCATACCTGCAAGACACCCTAGCCTTGCACAAGTCCTTCCTCTGGCAACAATCCCTCTTATCCACCACTAAGTCTCTTCTCTAGGTATGTCACTCTCTCTGACTACTTCCCGGGTGCGCAGCTATGTGCGTTGTACAGCACTCTTACTCCACACAGCTCATGCCCACCAGCAGGTGTCCCTCCCATTCGTTGGACCATTCCATTGTATGTAGTTACTTTACATACATACAATTCATTCCTCTTTTTCCAGCACACACCGCACCACCCCAAGTATGAAAGCCATGTGAGGAATGAAGACTACATTGTTATCACCAGCTGCATTCAACTGTGACACTTTACACTTCAAAATGTGAGGATAAATTATATAAAAATTTAATCCCTCGAAATTCTTAAATAAGAACATAAACTTATATTTCAAATCAAAAAGTAATTTATTTACAATTACAATAAATTACTTCTTTAATTATTTATAATAGATTATAACTATCAAATTATAAATAATTAAAATTATTCAATGTCCTTAAAGATAATAAAGCTTTTAACTATAACCTATGAATTTACCAATATTAGTATTTTTATTTGTTATTCTAGAATTCATTTAAAATAGAAAAAATATCATCATAGCTTTAATTTAAATATAAATATTTTTAAAGCCGCTGGTATGTAATTTCTGTAATTGAGAATAGTGGGATCCAAGATTCTAGTACTGGTCAGGAAGATGCTGATCTCCAGTGAGAATTTGAAAGTAATGCCATTTTGGAGAGCTTGAATGTCATTGCCACAATGCATGTGTTCAGGAAGTACCATGTCAATCACAATCAGTTACATCTATACAGAGGAGCATGCCCAAGTATCAGACTTAAGATCTTGACCAAGACATATGTTTTGATGAAGGTAGTGAACATATTGGCCCAGAGGTTGGAGTGGGTGAAAGTGGCAGGGACTATCTGTTCTCCTGTACCATGCTGGATGACAGGCAAGGTTTGTCTGAAATCTCCACTCATCAGGACAATAATGTCTCCAAATGCAAGGTTAAGCAGGTCATGAAGAGTGTGCTCTAGTTACTACTCACTTCTGTCTTCCAAACAACAATGTATAGCTACTTGTTCTATAAGGTCATTGATAAATTACTCATCTTGCTGTGCAATGATCACATCATGTAATGTTTCACCCACAGAAAGTATTGGATTAATGCATTGTTTGCTTCGTTCCATAGACACCTGAGGGAAGAGGACTGTAGGGCGGCAGGGGTGGTGCAAGCAAGGGTAGCAGGGGTAGTGGGAACTGAAGCAGGGTCAGCGGGGGCTGAAAGAACAATGGCTTGCAGACAAGCACAAGTTGCCCTGTATACCAGCTTTTGTGTGCTGTGTTTCATCTGAAAAACAAGTATAGATATATTGATTAAAAATTGAATAGTATGCATATGAATCACTTTGAAGGGCTGACCTTGCACGGGGCAGACCAATTCCTGTGCAGTAAAAATCCAGTCATTCATGTAGCTGTTGGTGAAAGTTCCTCAGAAGAGATGGGTGATAAATATACTGAAGAGAGTTGGAGACAGAGAATGGCAGGAGATATGTTAGTCTGGGTTTTGCAACTGATTGCTTGAGTTCAAGATCCTGTAAGCCGGTGAAATGTGCAAACCCTTCAAGTTGATGTGACCTGAGTCTGATTAGATCACAATTACCATGATGAGTATGTGATTCTTGCAGATATCTGCCAGTTGTCAAGTCTGGGCACAAGTCTAGATGGATGTCCATGAAAGCTGGGTGGGGTTGGGCGAAGGTTGAACAGAGGTCCGAAATGGAGAGATGGAAGGAAGAGGACTGAGATTCGATGGTTCGAAGGTGTGGGAGGGAGATCGCGACGAGGGAGAATGTGTGAGGAAGAAACTAAATCGATATTTGTACTGAGGAAACTACATAGGCACAAGGAAGTATTTATACGTGCTCCAAGCGGAGTCTGGATCCTATGAAGTCAGTCCAAATGGAGTCCAGGACACCACACAGTGAATACATGTCAAGCGGAGAATGGAGAGACAGAGGAAACAAGGGCAAAGGCAGTGGGTACATATGAAATGGAAGGAGATGGGTTGAAGGGTTGAAGGAGTATAGTGGATGCAGCTGATAGACCAGAAGGAGTCAGATCTGAAGCGGTGTGAGAGAGGTCCAATGCGGAGGAAACTGTCTCTGATGCGAAGTCCGTGAACAAGAGAAAGGTCCTCAAGGAGTCTGGTGTGGAGTGAGATTGGAGGTGCTTTAGTATTATCTTGATTTTTTGGATAATTAACTTGCCGCAGGATAGATTTGTAGACTTTGACACATTCAATGGGGATGCCATCATCCGACCCCCTAGAATGTAAGCATATCCGGTTATAGCTGATTTGAACATCCACTGGCAGAAGCCTTATTTGAGTCTGAACAAGCAGACTCGCTTATTATCTGGGTAACCACTGGGAAATTCAGATGACCACAACGAGCAGTCAATATATTTGGCTAGTGATCGAGGCTGCTCAGATGGGATGTCCAATTGTGTATCAATCGGACCTTCAGATATGTTGTGTTCTTGTGACGCACAGTATTCCTTGTATCAATAGGAAAAATTACCAATTTGTTGTTAGACAAGCCAGTGGATAACCTACTGGACCTATGAATGGTCTGATCCCACTACGAGAGCCATAAAAAGCTCACTGACTGTGATTGCTCATGACTTCTGCCTCACTCCACTTCACTTTGCATGCCAATTGTGCTTCTGGAGCCATTTTTTGGATGGAGAGACCACAGCATGTTGTATGTGGAGGTCAAGATGATATTGAGTCATCAGTTTAGAGTGGGAGAGAAGGACTCAAAGGAATAGATTCATATTATTTTATCACTGCTTCAATCCCAGACCGGAATCTACGCCATTCTGCAAATAATCAGGACCTCATTGTCCACCTGATGATCTGCATGATGTTTGAGACAACCCAAAATACTATAATCCAATGTATTTCCCAAATGTTTATCATAAATATTTTGAATCTCCAGGAAATTTCTGCATGCAGTTAAGGAATGCTTTGAGAACGCATGGACAACTCCATGTGTGATATACAATGAATTGAACATCTTCATTTTTGACTTTGCAACTGTGATTGAGGTATGTGTCATAAATAGTGTTCCAAAGTCTGGCTCTAAGACCAACAAAAGACCACAGACCAGACCAAACCATGGAACTGGTCTTTCAGGAAGTTGAAAAAAATTGCTCTTGGTCTTTGGATTTTGAAAAGTCCAGGAGTGGCTCATCTTTCCAAATATTTGCACTATTTTAGATCCTTATATCAAATCTATATGAACTAATCTACATATTTGGGCTAGCTCAAAATAAATGGTGGGTAAACATGATCAGAAATCTACAGGACTTTCTCACACATTTCATTGGGTTAAATTCAAGTATAGGCTAGGGAGACCAATCTTCAACTTCCCAATCTCTGGCACTATATCACCTGACAAGTGAGGTCGCTTGGAAAGAGGAGATAATTAGATCTTTGATGAGCTTGGAACAGGGTTAATCACCTTCTCTTTTTTTTTTTTTTTTCCTGCTGGTTTCACCTGCTCTCCAGTAGAGTTGTCCTCTTTGTGAGAGTCAGTCTCCATATATTAGTGCTTCTGTCACAGAGGTGGTTGTTTCTCCACTTATGATCCTGGTAAACAAAATAGAAGATCATTAGGCTTTGCTTTGAGAAAGCTCCATATTGGGAGACCTCTTCCTGCATCGGGGACCAGTGGTCCCACAAAACATCTACCTCCAAGTTTTTCCATGGAAACCTGGGAGTGGAAGATTTTTTTCTGCATGAGAGGACCAATGGTCTCACAAGGCATCCACCTCCAAGTCGTTTCTTGACATTCAACACCTTGTGGTCACCATAAATGTGATACATCAGCAAATTGGTCCATTACTGAACATAACTTATAACCACTTATGGCATAGCTAAGTACATTTCAAGCAAATGATGTAGCAAGTAAAATTACACTTATGTCAGTAGGTTCCACTTCTGGAATCCTACTTGCTCAACACTTATGTAAGTACTTATATTTAACTTAGGGCAAGAATGAAATAAGGGTATATTGCAACTGATAAGCACAAGTAAGTAAGTATAGTAAGCACAGGGCCACAACACACCAACTACAATATGGTAAGTAGTAAAGAAAAATGAGATGTTTGAAAACAAGAAACAAGAGGTAAAATATGGGGGGTAGTAATGTGAGGAAAAAAAAAGGTGCACGGCAGAAATGTACAAGTCCAAGCGAGAGGAGTTGCAAGGGAAAAAAAATAAGTGCATGGCAGAAACACACGAGTCCGAGCAAGAGGGGTATCGGGGCAAGGATTTGCCATCAGCGACAGAAAAAAGGCCCGGGTACGTCCAAGCGAGAGGAGTATCAGGTTCAAGACTTCAAAGGTTTCAACGAGGATAAGGACATTCTAAAAATGGAGATATGACGACAATTAGCACATGTATTACTATATAATATGATTTACAGATCTCAGCATATTGGTTGCTTGACTTGACGGAGAAGGCGCTGAACGTGGCTACCTCACACTTGTTCCCCAGGTTTGTCAGGGCCTGGTGCACCTTTTCGATGATGGTGGATATTTGTCTGATCATCTGCTTCTTCACTTTTTCCACGAGCTTCCTTGTTGCAACGCCCAAGTTCTGTTCCGAAAAATTGAACACCATGGTGCTTTCTTTACCAGAATGCTCATTGATCTTGAGGGGCATCTTAGGAATGGAGATCTTGCCCTCAAATGCTTGGATCATCAGGAGCATGATGTATCCCTTTGAGACCATAACAAGAGCTCGCTCAAGCTGCAGATACATTACCATTGGTCAGTTAGTGTTCTGTTATATAAATAAGACATGTGACCACTGCCTCACACAAACCAATCACAACATAGTATTGGTGCAATAGTGGAGTGACAGGTATCACACTTTGCAATGCCCCGCTGACATACTGGAGGTGCACCATATTAAAAAGCTGCAGTATAAACTGACACCGGAATACCTTGTTGGGATTACTGGTATCGAGATCCTTGTAAAGGAAAGTGCAGCTCTCAAGGAGCATATCTGCCATATCTCTGGCCTCATGGTCATTTGAGGCACACTGAAAAAAATCATGATGATTGTGAGGGCAGTAGATATAATGTTGTGGTGCCAATTGCACAAACATTGATTTGCCTTCATTCAATTTTTCCCATCTCCATCAAGTTAATGAATGTACCACAGAATAATGATGTACCACTGAGACAATGGGTCCATGCCAATCAAAGTCCATTTCAGATAAGTCAAGATCTGTATGGTAGTCAATAAAGAAGAGCAACACATATGCAATTGTGGTGCAGTATATAGACAACAATCGAAATATATCTACACAGCATGGGGACAAGGGGGACAAGACTTGAGAAGAAGATTGCATAATTAAGGTTGCTGTAGTTATAACTCACTTGTATGCAGAACTAAATTTTGAAAAAAAAAAGTTGACTTCCTGTTCGCCATGCTACAGGTCACCAACACCAGTAGGTTGAACAAATTCATGATGGGCACATGTGCCAGTTGAATTTGAAAGATGTGCCTGGTATGCCTCCTCAGGAATGAAGTAAGCTAAGCCAGCGGGGTAACCAGGGTTGGCCACATGAGAAGATCTGTTGGAATTTTTGGGCCAAAAGTTTGCATCTATAGCTAGATTGAGGAAGTATCGAAATCTGGAGGAGTATTAGAAGTCTGAGCATCAACTGTAGAAACAATTGAACTGGACTATAGTACTTGCATGACAGTTCCACATCTTCCCAGTCATCTGTTAAAATAATCCCAGGAATATGACTGCGAGTTCACCTGGTCCCATTTTATCGGGCTCCGCCCTGTATGTTTCCTCAACCACTGTGCTTCATCAACTTGAGGTGGCAAGTTTTGATTTTGGTGCTGTTGGTGAGCAGCTCTAACATGCGGTAGTACTACCTACTTAGTATTTAAAAGTCCACTAACAAAGGAACAAAAACTGGACTGGATCAGACCACTAGGACCTCTGAGACCTGGTTGGTCCAATTTTTTCCCAATTTCACTTGATCTCAGTCTTAGTCTTTTTACTTCAAAATAAAAATAAAAAGGCAAATAAAAACTGGTCACAACCAGTCTTTTGGGCAGACCTATGTTGTCCCCTATTTGTACATATATTGATATATTTGCTCTGATTGTTCAATATTTTCATCAATTTTTGAGTATGTTATGATACATCTTGTAAAATTACCCTCTTTAATGACATGCAACTCGAGATTGACCATATAATGACCATATGTGGACTGAGTGACATAGGAATTAGTGGCAATAAAAGGCATGAGTCTCTACTACAGCCATAGCTAAGCACCATTCCCACGCTAAAATATTGCACGAAATGATCTTTTTTAGTTAATGAAGTCGAAAATGACCTGTATTCCTAAAAACATCATATCTCAACAGCCCATAGACTGATTTAGATTTAAAAAATATGGGCTGAAAGCCAGTAATGGAACATATGTTTCAAGTGGGTCAGTCCTTCCAAAAGACCAAAGACCTGGACTGAACCAAAAAGACCGAAATATTGTCTTTTCCAACAAAAGCAAAAGACCAGACCAGACCAAAAAAGTGAAGATACTGCTTGACACTTTCCAGCTCAGTGCACGTCACTTGTCAAGGCATCAGGAGTGTACAACAAGTCAACAATGGACTCGATGTTTAGTCAAGGTGGGGCAAATAACCTTTAGACATCTTATATGGATGCAGACCAAGAGTTCAAAATAGAACAGAGGATAGAAAGCATAATCTCTAGTAGAAAACTTAGTAGGTATGGTGAGTCAAAGTGTAAGCTAAGACAAGATATCAATCACTGATTGAGTGTGAAAGCAATCTAATATTCAAGGATCAGGCTTAGGCCCTTATATACTACAAGATATGTTTGTAAATATTTGCAGAAGGAAATGTCTAAGAACATTCTAGATGATTATGTAAGATGTTTGTAACTTTAGATGATCAGTCATATGACATGATGAGTAAGTCATCAGTCAGCAGAGATATATGGCTTAGTAACAGCCAATGATGTTACTACCTCAATAATAGCTCAACCAAGCCAATAGCAATAACTTCTTCTATCTAATCAGAGATAATGATGACTCAGCCTAGAATAGATTGGTCTAGAATCAGAAGTAATAAAGTAAATGAATACTACTGATTCAACACTGGGTATATCCTATTTGTCCATAGATCCATGGGCTGTTGTGCCTGAGCCTTCCGGTAGGCAATCTCATAGACATTGTGTTCAGAAGAGTAGCACAACTGCCAGCAAGTCAAAAGGTGCAGTGATGACAGCATATCTAGTTGGGGCTATTGGGCAAGCTCTAGTAGATGAGTTTAGAACTATAGCACTTGCACCACTGGCCCAGCTACCTGCTGGGAGAACCACATACAGCTAGAAAAAAATCCAGGCTTGATCTCACTACCATGACTAATTGATTGTATTTGTACTTAGCCCTGTTAAAAGTCTTTGAAATTATATTTCAACTACTTGGTTTTCGGGAGTATAAGTAGCCCATATCATGAATAGAGCTTTAATAAATCCCTCTCTTCCTGCATACTCTTTGGCCACAAATTTTCTATCGGGGTTGTTCACACCTCATCTACAACTCTAACTATAACAATCTATGTGATTTCTTTGGCATGGCACCTATTGGTCTGACAGTTAACTTGCCAGTGCTGCAGAGTCTAAGGTCAGTTCATGGTTTTTTCTTGTGTTTAATTTATTACATGGCTAACTTGTTTATCCCAGTTGTGTTCTGTCATTAGTACCACTGTCAATAGGCTTGTCCTATTCTCAACAACACATTGACACATACTTTATTACCAATCCATACAGAGATGCTCTCATCTAGTGTTTTCTATTCCTTCATAAGTCCTCCCTTGTTCAATTCTCCCACCCTCAGGCTGGCTGATGGAACCACAGCACAACAATGTGATGTTTACAACAATGACATCCACAACATGGTCACAGCATTTTCTCTTCATGCACCAGGGAATCTAAGCTGATGGAAATATCATATAAAACCTAATATTCTCATAACATCAAACAATTAGGTGAAATTAGTTGACATTTCATGTATTCTAAGTCATATATTTGGATCATAGAAGAAGGAAGTTATAACTCAATGATTCAATGATTCAATGGTCCCAGTCATATTTCTTGCTAGACAAGAATAAGGTCACAGACTCAGTGTTGTGGAAAAGCTAAACATTAAACAATCAATTACATTGCAATAACAATAGATCATATTTTTTCAATCATGTTTGATGGTGTCATCATCATCAATATTGCTGAAGCTAAACATTAAGCAATTAACTACATTGCAATAACTATAGATACAACATTATGTGTTGCCACAGTTCCAGGAACCTCATCAATCCATTCCTCAAATCCTCTGATGGAAACCTACTATCAAGTACCGTGACATGTAAGTAACCGACCTACCAAGGCACAGAGACAGATAACACATAAAAGAATTCTTTGTCCCAGTACTTTTCAACCAGAATTTGTCTGAGAGTGCCTGGCTATTATTAGTACATGAAACATGTTTGTTGGCAGCTTGGCCAAATTGAGGAACCAAGTGTGCGGGAGAGCAAAGTTGACAAGAGATAACATTGCCTAGATACCTCCCATTCGCTTCACTTGTTGTAGCATGTGCATGGATGTAGTCGGGTCAATTTGGTGGCCACCTTGAGGGACAATATTCAACTGACACATATATATGAGGAATTTTTTGCTCTACCAGGGTCTTTGACCACAAAAGGTGGAATTGGTCGGAAAATGAGTCAAAGTTTGCCAATGTTATGCTCTGATCAAATGACATTGATACAATGATACAATAGAAGACTGTTGACTTACCCCGAAAGTCCGGACCACAGCCAAACTTGATCAGGTTGAACATTAAAGACTGTTGCAGACCTTGTCTCGCACCCTAGCTTTCTCGTATTGCTAGTTCCTAGAACCGATAGTCCCCGGCGCCTCGTCTATAGCCACCTCGCGTTCCCCTTAGCACCCATACCCAGCGCTTCTCTATAGCCGCCCGTGATCGTTCCTTTATCTTATCTGTCACGTGACCTCTCCATCTAGCCGCCCATATCACGTGACCACAAGAGTCCTTATCTATGACGTCAGTACCTCACCGCATACACATGGTCAGTACGTCATCCGCTCCCTTATTGCTATTGGTAGTCTATTTATGTTATCTATGACTCACACATCGAGGCTACCTCATGTACCTTAGGGTAGGCTAGTTTACATGGTCCGTGCCCTGTACCTCGATAGTATAAATACAGGCCATTGGAGGAACAAAGGCCCCCAGCTTTGTTCTTCTCGGCATTGAGTCTTAACCCTCTGCTGGAATCGAGCCTCGCTCACTTCCACTCTTTCCCTCGAGACTATAGAAGACTCCTTGCGTGGCAACCCATAAGCCCACAGGACGACGATATAGGCACGTAACCATAGGCGCGCACCCCCTTACTCACCTTCCTCGAATACTCCCGCATAGGTCGTTCTCAAAGACCACTGAGTCGAAACAGCCATGGTTCCAGAAAGTCAAAGGTGGTGAGGTGATACCAGTTTGTGCAGGATGGAGTTCACTGACAGAGTGAAAGGGTGATTGTTGGATGTATACCATATACTGGACTGTGAGGTGCGTGAAAGGAAGATGGCAGTTGTGTGTGGAGGAGCACGGGCTACCTACAGAGTGCCAGTGTGGCAAATCTGATAATCCTCATCAAGTAATCACCAAAAGCAGAACAGAGGTCAGGGATCTGGAACTGTACAGCAATATCATCAACAGTACTCCAGCTAATCTTAGGGTCTCATGTGACTAGAAGATTGATTGTGCTTTGGCTGGCAATGAAAGTTTGGAGAGGAAATAGAATAGAGGCAAGAGGTGATGTTAATAGCTCATGGGTTGGGGAAATAGTTGGTCAGTGAGCACTTGGGCTGACCGAGTCTAGCAACAGTCTTGAAGAGCTGGGTGTCATCGTCTAGATCACCTTCAACACCAACTTTGCCACCATCACCATCAACCTCAGCATCTATGTTGTTGTTATTGACCACATCCTGCTCTTCATACCTTTGTTCTTGGAGAGAGGTTGCATGTTCAAACCTTGAGCACTTTTTGAGATGTTCAGGGTACCTGCAGATTTGAGGGTTGACATCATATTTGTTGCTTCTGTGGGGCGGATTCTTGATCATCAATATATGTGCATGTTCAGTTATATCTGCAGTCCATCGGAATGGGATGCCAGAGACCATGATCGAGGAAACAACATGCTGGAGAAGCTCAATCTTAGAAATATACCAGTTCGTAATGACACCTTTTTTCCCTCTTCGACCCCCGGCTGTGATCACATGGGACTTGTTGTCACAGAAAATCTTCAACAACAACAGTAGCATTTTGCAGTCATCTTCACTGAGCTCCGGCGCTTGTGGAAGGTAGGAGAAATTGAGAAGAGAACATATTGCAAGCACCACACCGGGGTGTGCAACACTGGAAACATATAACAATAAGATACCTCTGGACATCCCTCTGAGGTAAGAAATCTCCTCAAAAAATTGTTGGAAGCCAATGGATGGCTGGAGGATTGTTTGACATAAAGACATAATGATAGAACACTAAAAGGGAGTACTAATTTTAGAGCACACAAAGACCAGATCTGAAGTCTTCGACTCACGATTAGTGTTTTAAAGTCCGGTCTGGTGTGGTTTTTTGTCTAATTTGGGCAAGACTGAGACCAAACCAGTCCTGGGAATTTCCTGATATGGAAACAACTGGACTGAGTTCTATCAGTCTTTTTCGGTCTTTTTGTTGGTCCTAACTGATCTTGGACCAAATTTTGGAGCTTCAAAGTTGGAATGCAATTCTGCCGTTCTGCTGGTATTTTCGTTTATGTAAATCGGTTCATGAACGACTGAGATAGTTAGTGTAGTACAATACAACTTGAACCCTGGGAATATCTGAGCTTGAAAAGACACATAATTTCACAGTTCAACTTAGGTCCCAATGCACAATAATGGCAATATAGTGTTTTCACTGCTGAGTCCCTTCATCAACAGTCACCACTAGTAACACCAGCTACTGAAACCATGATTAATGATGGCTACAACAGTGTCTAAAACCCTCACCGATGAGTTTAAACTTTATACCTATGAGACTCAGACCTCAAACTACACTTGACTTTACAAGAATCCCTTGATGAAAGTGTCCAAATCTCATAGTTTCCAGGTCACAGGTTAATGTACATCACAGTTGTCCATATCAATGACAGGATGGAACACCACAGACCTAACACCAGCCGAGTAGACAATGATATTGTCAGCCAGCTTGATTGGCATGCATTTCAGGATGTAATTTCACAACCAGTGACCATGGAGAGTCAAATGAGCAGTGGCACCTGAGTTTGCATTCCTTCTAATCAACATCAGAATTGATCAAGGATGACGAAGAGGGGTGAGATGGAGCAATAGAACAAGCAGTTGTATTTCCAGTGAGCTCCAGTAGAAGCAGTGTTGGCCTTCTTCCCAGCTTTCCCCTTCTGCTTTGTGGTCTTATAAGCATCCCAGGTGTATTATGATTGACAAAATGCTCAACTCTGTGTATGGTACACCATTTGACGAGAAAAATCTCCTTGATGCAGCCACGGACAACATTTCTTATGATCAAGATATCATCACATGAACACTACTATACTAGTTGAAATGTCCTCATTATGTGCTTGGTTGGAGATGCACTGTTTCAGAGCAGAAATTCCATGCCATTACAAAACTCTGGAAATATATCTGAGGGCTTCCTAACCTTCAAGTGGTGATTCTAGTAGTCATTCAAAGTACAGTCGCCTACAAAGCACTCTGGCACTCCAGTGAAATCATTATGACATTGACTCAGGCTCAGACTTTGACTCTGATCAAGTTCCACCTCCCAGTAACCCCGATAATAACCATCAATTTGAAACATCTTAGCCAGATGTTGAAGACGACTTCCCAGCTTCCAACCATACAATTTCTCCCCAACTTGAAGCATCATCCTCATCTAGACGCTCAGGTTGCCTGGCAAATTGGATAGTGAGTCATGCTGGTCAGACTACAATGAAAAATCACAGGCATTGGGTGACCAAAAGAAGGGTCACTGGGAAGTAAAAAAAGGCAGCAAAGTGGTGCCTTGCTTATTTGTCTGCCATGCTCATGCCACATATGTTATGGCATTACAAGAATTCCCACTGGCACCGCATTCATTGCACTATTAGTATTTGCCGATCTATGGCTAACCCACTATCTATGAAGTACTACTGTTGACATCATTATCATGACATTGGGTCATGAGCATGATGCTCACTACCTGTTGTCATATTGGTGTTGCCATCTTGTTGTTGTTCTCCAACTCATCATTGTCAACAACCTTGACATCACGTCGGCGACAGTGTTGGGTGGGGACAGTGAGGTAGAGTGAGTGTCACACATGATGTCAACAAAGCTTTTGGCAGTGTAGGCAACTTTTACCATATTACAAAAACTAAGAAGAATGTGTTATATTCTCTATGCGTACTGCGCGCACACCCCCATCTCAACCTTCACCAAAAATTCCCCCTCGAGACACAGTCAGGGACTGAAAAAAATAATTGCCGGTTAGCTGACAGGTCAGCCAATATATCTTCTCTATCCTGAAGCTTTTTGACTCATTGGAGTTGGAAGAAATTGATGATCATCAAGGACGAGTAGGCTCCTGAACATTGTCACCAGAGTAGTTGAGGATCTGACAAAAATGACATACAGAGATTTGGAACCTGGCAAGTGATGGAAGTGCGCATTCCGGAGATGGCAGCAGAAGAGAAAGCAGAAGTGGTAGAGGGAGGACAAGTTGTGGTGATGGCGGCAGAGACAGGTGTTTCTTCCCCCACCCCCCACAATTGTTTTTGGTTATTTAGAGGTATGTACAGTGATGTTCTAACAATGGGGTCGCACGCTCGACCAGACGTTTCAATGCAAAATAGCACTGTGCCCTTGATCTTGCTTGTATCATATTTTGGCCGTCAAAGTGCTTCCTTCCTTGCCAGTTTTCAAGCATTTTGAGCTGCACCACATTACAGCCTCCTGGAATCACTCATCTCAGCAACCTTGTCAGTGATAAGGCACCACCTATGTCATCCCACAAACAAAATTGCACAAATGATATGTATATATCTGGTAACCTACAAGGTAGCATTCACCATAAGATCAAAAATAATCTGATCTTATTAGGGGTATTCAACCAGAACAAGACCGGCTTGTTCGGTTGCTGCATTCAATTATACTACAGGTGCATGCGCACAGACCAGCTTAGGGCAGGTCTGAATAAGCTATACCATCTATATATGGTAAGTGTCCAATGAGTGCTACCAAGATCAAGGTACAGGTCACATGATGCTGACTAGGCAGGTCACGTGACGACAAAAGAAAAGATAAAAAAAGCTGATGTAATTGATCATGTGATCTGGTCATGTGACTTCAGTTTGGTGAAAATGAAGAGGTAAAAAAAAGATTTGTAACGAAGACTCATGCCTCGCTTCTGTACCTCTAACAGGTCGAGCAACATTGATGTGTGTTTACACCAGCAACAAGGCTCAAGGAAAGCTTGTTGTCAATGAAGGCTTTTTCACCCCTCATGAAAATTCTTCACAGCTGTTCGAAATTGGCCACGGTATTCCAATCAGGAAGCAAGCCTTTGAATCCACATTCAGTCTTTACGATGACCATTTTTTTACCTTGTTGAGGGTTGTTAACAACAAGAAGCACACTACCATATTACACAATGGAGGTTGCAAGTCCGTTCGGATCTACAACAATCTCGATGGAATCCTTCTCAAAGACTTTTCAAATTGACTGGTGCAGTGCATTCCTCTGAATACTATTGGTTGATAGTACACAAACAAACCAGCTACAATCAGCAAGTCAATGTAACTGCAATATACTATCATGATAACATTGAGTCAAGAACTAAATAACCAAATATTTGTGTGGACCTGGTGGAAAAACTCTCTTGTCTGAATCTCAATTATCATATCTCATCAGATACCACAAAAAACAGACTTTGACATAGAGGTAACCCACATGGAAATTCCATAGAGCAAACTGGTTCTAACCAAAAAGACATATGATGACATAGTAATTGGGGATGAAATATTGCCAAGATTGAAATCAATATATCAATAAATTTTGGGGTGTTCAGCTCGTCAGAGTCACCGTACTCACTGCAGCTGGCAGTAAGGCAGAGATTAGCAGCAGGGGAGTGGCCATGCACATTGACATCTCTTGCATCAGCAGTAGTCCCACCAACTGGCAGAGGACCAGAGTTGAGGAGAAAGAAGGAGTAGCTTTGTGAACCATGCTGAAAGTGAGATGGAGGATGTAGAGAACACACTTGCAGGACAGGGCCCATTTAGGGCGGGACTTGGGGGAAGCAATATCTTGAACCAATCTTGGACGCGCAGATCACAGACTAAGTTTGATAATGTGGCATCAGCCATGATGACCATGCTTCTTTTTTGCGAATGGGAGCCGGTTAGTCATAGCATATGCTTTTTTTGGCAAAATCTATATGTAGATGTTCAGCATTTTCAGTGTTGAGGCCATCTAAAGTGCCGAGATTCTTGATAGTCTCGATGTAGTGGACCAGCAAATAGACTTTGCGGATGTTGAAATGTTCACAGCCTCCTAACTTGACAAAAATGTCCTTGGCAGTGTAAAAAATTATTGAGCACATCTTTCAAAGAGGTGAGAGTGTCGTTCGTGTATAATTGATACAATGTGAGATAAATGAAATGACATCCTGCTCCAAAGTCATTCCGATAAGACCGCCCACAAAGACACATTGGAGCTGCTTGTTGTCAGATCTGGTCCACTGCTTCGTGAAGACCTTTGAAATTCCTTGTGAGAAATGTTGAAGTCCTGAATGTATATGTATTGCTTGAAACCTGTTGTCAAAGTTCTTCTGACCAATGATGGCAGCGCACCATTTTTTGAGGTGGTCTTTAAAAACACCTTGATGAAGTTGGTTCAAGAGGTCAGAAGTTATATAGGCAAAGATGTCGGTGTGGGGAAGGTCAACCCACAAGGGCGCAAAGACAGATCAGCGATAAATTCAGGTGGATACTGTTCGGTCGCCTAAGAGTGAAGTGTTTGCTTTGTTTATGTGGGGAGAGCTGCAGCCAAGGAGTATGTGGGGCTGGAGGGTGTGTGCGTTGTTCCGAAGTACAACAAGTATATAGGGCTCTGTGGTCACAACTTCTTGTTACAGTCTGAGAATGGTGGAATGGAGAAGGTGGATGTTCTACTTGGTGAAATGTGAGGCCCAGGAGCGAGGTCATTGTCGTTGTCTGTTAAGATCCGTAGGGTACGTCCGGGGTGTCTATCGGGAACGAGTTTAGCGAGGTGAGGGATGATGATGTCCTGGTTTCAAGTTTGGCTGCCAGCGTGGAAGCTTGTTGTCGAAACCAGTTGCTCAAAAATCTGTCTCATGCAGTAGTGAAAGAGGCAGTATCCTGTGACAGAACTGTCTATCTTCAACATGGGTATCCACCTAGGCAACCTTTCTGCTGTCAAGTCCTCCTGCATCCACTTCTTGTGCCCAGGCTGCCATAAATTACAGGATCAAGGAGAGGGTGGTTAGAGGAATTGGGTGTTTTGTCACTATCAAGTAAGAGTTCTTTCTTCTCTGACTCTGTTGCATACGAATAGAGCTAGAACCATTCATTTTTACAGGGGTTTACTATATTTCAAGATACACAGGAGGTCCCAGTGCTTGCAGCCCTGACATGCTTCTCAGACAGCTGTGATGTGTCTGCTTGGGAGTCGGAGGTGAATTTATGACTCTGATTGTTGTCCACCTCCATTGCATGAACATGTCTGCTGAACGCAGCTGAAGGCTCCCCA
>JBBPNU010000483.1:0-16603 GCA_038091055.1 Leccinum angustisporum
TAATCAGGGAATCGAGTGGCTCGTCACCGAGTCCTGGAACGAGGCGCAGAGGATGGTGGCCAAAGGTGTGTTTGGTTTTCTGCTTGCCTGCGTTGCGCTCCTGACCCGACCGGCGTGCCTTTTACAATTGTAATTTCTTCTAGGTATGAGCATCCACTAGGGGACTCGTAAACCAACACGACGATTCGTTTCAGGTGCGGACGCGCGAGACAACCAACGCGTGCAGTTCGTGCGCGGATTTGCAAGCTTGGTGATCAATCTGTAATATTCTGTACATGGACAATCTCCGGGCGGTGCCAGTGGAAGACTCGTTGACGTGTGCATACACGCACATTGTAGGTGTTTTCAGAGTTGTTGATCAAGATACAGGCAAGATACAGGCTGCGGAACAACTTGCCAAGGGCCTGGTGAGTCGCGACTTATGCTGATTCGAAGGATATGTACACTATTAGAGTAACTATCATTGGCGTGTTTTTACGAAATTGGTTACATATTCCTGGCAAGAGTCGGAGACTTGGCGCAAGAGCGCCGCTACGATTGGTATATACAGTGTGACAATGAATCACGTGGCTAGCCTGAGCGTGCCCTCTGAGACCTCAACGCAACGTTCCCATCAGTTTCTGTTTATGGTATATAGTAAGAGAGGAATGAGAATTGAAGGTATCTTCAATTCTCATTCCTCTTCAATTCTCATTCCTGTCCAGGATGACTTCGAGATCTTCCCAAGCTCGAGGCTCAGTCCATCCATATCTACGACCATCAACGAGTCGTGTCTCCCGAGGCCCATCGCCTGACTTCGACGGCGATCGCAACGGCGATCTTAGTTATCGTCACCTTCAATATGCGCCCCCCATTCATCCTCATTACCTGTACACAGCTCCTCCCCCCACTGCCAGTGTGAATTACCACCAACCCACTGGCATCGCTTACGCTCCGAGTCCCAACTCTACTGCCTACTATCATGCCGACTATCCGGCTCACCCTTTCGTTCAACATCCTCACATCGTCACCAACACTGGCAGCACTCCTGCGGATCTTCGCCCATCCTACAACCAATCTATCGAAGATCTGATATGTCACGGCAATCGGTACCCCCGGACGTTCGAGAGCGGCAAACGTGCCGCTCCACAACAAATCAACTTTAACCCCGCGCCCTATCCCTTAATGGTTGACAACGACTATTTAACCGATCGCTTAGTACAACCCAAACCATTTGGCGAGATGTCACTAGACTCGGTAGAGTCTCAGGCTATTCCGGGCCTTGACGTACGTTGTTTTTTTTTTTTTTTTTTTTTTTCATTCAATTCTCCTATACTACTAACACCCGGTTCAGCCGTTTGTGATACCCGACCACTTATACCGCGAACACTTTGGAGAGAACTGGCAGTCCGAGTTAACGCCGGCGGGCTTAGACGTACGTCTTGTTTTGGCTAGTAACTGATCATCCTAGTCACGGTATACTAACATACTTTAGCCGGCGCAGCAATCAATCTCACCTGCGCCGACATCGTTGAATCCAGGTGCATCGTCGTCAAGCACAGGTGCGCCGACATCGGGACAAGGTGCACCTCGGACATCAGGACAAGGTCCGCCGACATCGGGCCAAGGTGTGCCATCGGGCCAAGGTGCGCCATTGGGCCAAGGTGTGCCGACATCGGCCCCAGCTGCGCCGACATCAGCCCCAGCTGCGCCGACATCAGGCCCAGTGTCAGAGCCGCCCGTTACAGATCTGAAAACTGAGTGGAGCGAACGAGTCATCCAATACTTCTGCAATGAAAGGCCGTTACGGGATCAAGAGGCTGACAGGGATTGGTTGACGGGTCTTGTCACCGATATGGCCGAGCGTTACGGCGGGTCCAACAAAGGTATGTCCCATCTTTTTCTCCTACGATACTATAGTAGCTAACACTGACAACTTGAACCCAGACGCGTGGAAGAAGAACAACAAAGAGAAGATATTCAGTGCGGCCAAACACTTGCTGGGCGACCTCGGTGGCATGGTCAAAAAGATTGCCAGCGTCATCGTGCACTGTCTTTATGGATTGTTTCTTCCACTGGAAACACCAGTTGACCTCGCAGCCGAGTGGACCCCACTCGTAAGAGATTTGCTGCAAAACTGGCGTTTTGCAGATCGTACTAGTACACGATCGGTAAGTTCGCGATCACTCTAACTTATCATAGCTAATCAATCGTCATTTACAGGGTCCCGATCAGTCTGCGAATGTGCCCTTTGGGCATCCTGCACTCGTCACGACATTCTTAATCGCTTTATGGTACCAACCTGGCAGGAAGCGACCGCTCTTCCGATATCTAGTCAATGATGACGTCGGACTTGATAAGATGCTCGCTTATTGTGTTGCCACCCTTCAGTGGGCGTTGATAGTCCTCAAACAAGGACGGGCAGTGACCTTCGAAGCTGATGTTTTTGGTAGGATTTACAAGGATGCGCTTGAAAGGATGCACCAGTTGCGTGCCTCCGGGGGGGGCGCCGACTCGGAGGGTATGCTTTTCTTACAATTACTTGATCGTTTGCGAGTTCGTGGTGCAGCATTAGCTGCAACATTGCCATCCGTCACTGTATGATTGAATGACTCCGATTCATGTAGTTCTATCATCTCAACTTGAATAACAATGTATTGCATGCGTCAATCCTGATCTTTGTACGACTCGGTTGCTGAGATCATCGATGTCCGATTCCCACGTCGAATATTCCGAGTCACATCATGGGACTCGATGATCCACCTCGCTCAGATATCCCGGGCCCTCGCTGCCACCCTCGCATCGTGTGCACACCGCGAACAAGACCTCTTTGAAGACCTAATCCGAGTCCTCCACAAGAACAGTCTAAACATTTTGAATGTCGGACAATCAGCACTGCACGAACAGCGTAGACTACAGTCCGGCAGTGCGTGTTCTAGTACTTCTTCAAGCACAACG
This sequence comes from Leccinum angustisporum, assembly GCA_038091055.1. NCBI lineage: Eukaryota > Fungi > Basidiomycota > Agaricomycetes > Boletales > Boletaceae > Leccinum > Leccinum angustisporum. The sequence continues at coordinate 2,938 of JBBPNU010000483.1, forward strand.
TCTTCAAGTTGCTGACACGCGTACAGGAAAGATATTGATAGATGGTCCAAAGGTCTCTCGCCGTCAACGATGTTCGGCAGCATCCCCCTCTCTGCAGCTCCAATGCTCAGAAAAAAATGTCGTGGCCATGCTCCCAAACATCAGACCTGTCACGGTCGAGTGTATCGAGGCATCCGTCATCATTTGTGGATTTCAGTACCTCTTGGACGCGGCCAAACTGGCGTTAATCCCCGACGTGCCTAGGCTTTACCTTACCTCGAGGCCTTTGTCAAGCAGGAGCTTGTACCTGGCCAAAAGTCTGCCGGTGCGGACGCCTTTCTCGCCTCTCGCGTATTCCAGCAGGTCGAGTCCCTTGGTGTTGCAGTGGCGCAGGCACAAACAGCCAGACAAGGGGCACAGACAAACACCATTCCCCCCCTGCCACACGAGTCCGTCCGTCTGTTTTTTTTGGTGGTATTCATTGTTGACACCCCCCCCCTCTAGGTGCATCACCGTCTTTTGACTCGGTTTAGTCTACTAGTACTACCAGATTGCCCGTCCCGGATGCTTTGCCCCAAGCAATGTGCATGATTCGATAGTTTGGCTGCGGGTCAACCTAAACGACCCATGATGTTTCATGTCCTCGCTGCTACTCTCGCCGCCTTGACCGTACAGACCACCACTCGTTTCCCGCTAAAGTACACCAAAACCTCGCCATCAACAAGGCCACCACTGCATACCGGCTGCTCGCAAACTTTCCCCTCCCTCCAGTCTACCATCCTGCCCTACATTGTTGACGCCATCGAAGGTTTTGAGCACGAGTTCCGACATCTACCACCACTTGTTTCCCGCTAAAGTCCACCAAAACCTCGCCATCAACAAGGCCACCACTGCATACCGGCTGCTCGCAAACTTTCCCCTCCCTCCACTGGCAGTCTACCATCCTGCCTTACATTGTTGACGCCATCGAAGGTTTTGAGCATGAGTTCCGACATCTAAGGTACGATGTCGCGGAATGCGGTTAACGGGATGGTGGTGATCATGTTGCTCAATTCGCTGGCGCGTTTGTGTCGCTGTGTTGGTGTCATTGGTGCGGTATGGCTGCCGTCTTGATGGATTCCGTGAGGGGGTTGAAGGAGGCGGAGATGCATTTGCAGTATGTGTTGAAGCCTGATCGCCGTTTCGAATCTGATCGTGTGTGTGGACTGACGGACACGCAGACGACCTGAATCCATTGTATGTGTACGAGGCCAATATGACCGGCGCAGGCGCGATCGGCGGGTGCAGAGGGGTAGGTGGAGGAGCAGATCTTCCCGATCTTGCTAGTCCTTTATGGATGTTTTTGTTATCGTTGATGGCTCCGGTCTGGTTCACGCGCTGGTAGACCAAAGTTTGTTTTTATCATGTGATCAAGCGCAGTTATTTATGCCGGCACTGCAGCAGGTCGTGGCCATGCTTGCTCTGCTGGGCACAAAGCACCCGTCGGCGCAAATCACCAGGTGCGTCGCGCATGTCACTCGTTGGCGTTGTAGTAGTGATTCACTTGCTAGGCCCTTGATTTTTAGTCGAGCCACCAAGTCACAATAACTAAGAGATCCATCAGACATCATCTTCTTTGATCTCAATGCGGTCCGTGTACTGAGCATCGTGTCCCTCATCCTCGTCTTCGCGAGTAGCATCCTTGTCATGGTCACCGACATCGATGCGGTAAGCAACTACGAGTCCACCAAGCAGAGCAGCAACACCACAAGTCTCCTTGTCGACTCGAGTGCGAATACATAGAGTACGTGCCCGGCCAACACTTGTCGTCACATCCTCACGCTTTGCACAGAGACAGCACCGTGCCAAATCAACTTGGTGGTCTTTTCTGGGCGGTCATAAATCGCCTATTCATTATATTTCAAGTCATCGCCCTCATTTTGTCCGAAGTTGGCTGGCCTGCCGCATTCTTTGATCGCTTCTTCCCCGTGTTGGGCTCTCAATTTGGTCTCGGCGCATTGGGCATATTCCAGGGACTGTAAGTCTTCCATTAACGTGTCTGATAGGGCAGCAGCATCTCATTTCCGCTCAAGATTAGAGCTTCTGTTCTTTCCCAACACGTTGATGACTTCACGCTCGATGCTGCCTTCTTCCTTTTTGCCATCGGCTGTCTCAACATGCTCCTTGGTCTCATCTTCTGCCAGTCGGTAAAGCAAAGACGCTCCATAAAGACATGGCGCGCTGGGCTTGAGGACACACTTCCCACTCACTTGCCTCCTGCTACGTACCTTGATCGCTCCATTACTTCGGCATCAGGATGGACCTACACTTCCTCCACCGAATGCGAAGAGAAGAGTAGTGACCTCCCCGACTATGCTAACTCGGGGTGTGTGAGCCATGCTGGATAGTACCGTTTTGGGCGTCAGGGTGAGAAGGGTTTGAAGGTTTGTCGTCACCACTGCCCATCGACTCACGAGAATAATATGTCTTCTAGGTTTCCTCATCTCCAAGCCCCTGGAAATGCTGCCGCGTCCAGCTACTCACCCAACTGGTACCTCTCACCCACCGTCACCGCTTGTTGACAATGACACCAAGCAACGCTTCCAATCGAGCACCCACTGCTTTATAACACCACGTGAAATCATTGACTGATTACGGATTGGCATGATTAACGGATAACCCTGCATGGGATCTGATAATGGCACATTCACAAGCACTCCGAAAGGACCCTACTTTGGACATTCTGACCTAACATATATAACTACTAAGTATTGCATGTCAATGTAGTGTTTTGTACTGCTCAGCGGGCAATGATGTGTAGCATTAGAATAGCAACTAACATGTCATAAACCAATTCATCTTGCATCAAGTTACAAATGTTATTCTTCGGAGTCAGATACTTCCATATCAACTACCGCTGTATCCTCAATACTATCAACAATGCCTTCGAACTTCGAGGTATGTAAAGACGGATTCGGTACAGCAGGAAGCGGTGCAGGCTTAGTCCGTGGTCACAGAGGGGAACAAAATTCTCAACAACGTCAGCAAGTATATCTTCTCCGTCCATTATTCCCCGCCACTGACCCTTCCTAATAGCACGGTCGTGTCCGTTTTTCTCTCAAGGACGACGTCTCTTTGCAGACTTGTGCAATTTTCTTCATGATATTAAAGTGAGGAGCATTGTCCATCAGCCCCTACTCAGGACTACCCAGGTCAAACAGCCTTCCAAGCCCTTTTTCGATCTTCCTTCCATTGTCGTCGACTCTGCCAGCCCCCATTCGGTCAGCCAACCAAGTTCACACAATTCACCAGGCTCTATCAAAGACTCGTCGCGCTATTCAGGACTATTGTCCGTGCTTTCCGACCTCATTGTCTCTCCTCCCAATACACATATCATCTACGAAGACCCCATTCAGCGGTCCCGAAGTGCAGCCGCTTCCAGTAGTGCGGACCAGTCTTTGGTTCTTCAGTCCGATGAATTTGAAGATACTCTGGATTCGTGGGACGAATGGATGTTAAGTGGTTGGTCAGCTATTTGCTGAGTTCCAGCCAGTTCTTGATGGCGGGGAACTTCCCGATGGGGGCGCCGCATCTGGAGGATACTACGGCAAACATCAAAGCAGGGTCGGAAGCCGCCAAGGAATATGTTGACGACGACGACGGTTCTACCGTGTTGATGCCAGACAGACAGTCTACTACCTTCTAGTCCTTTACTGGCTCGTCGCTGTTAGCTTCTCCACCGGAAAATCTCTTTGGGGACTCTTCTGTCGCTAATCCAATTGAGGATGGTACGACCGACCTAGTACTGTCTCCTGTTTATCTCTTTGCCAAGCTCCATTGCGTCATTGGGTTCTAGGCTGAAAAGAGGGGATTCAATTGATTCAGGATACGCTGATGGAGACAGCTGGGTCAGCGCTCTTCCGTTTCCGCGTTGCCCACCAAGAAGTTTTAGGTCGTCGATACGTTCCCATCTCACTCGCGGGGTCCATCAAATTTTTCTTTCGCGTTAGAGGGTAGGAGAGTACTATCATACGATATCAGTGCTTTGCGTCCATCCTCCCATCGCCCCATTGAGGTCATAGAGGTCGAGTCTAATCATGATGGGAGTTCGGAGGACAATGGGGATGCTACATCTGCTATCTTGGCTGTCTATGGTACGTCGCCTTCAGAAGAACCTGGAGAAAGTAAACTCGTGAAACTTTTCAGGTGAATGTCACTGAGAAGGCCGAAGAAGACGATGCGTCATTGGAGGTTCCCGCAGTCATGCGTAGCTCGCGGCAGTATTTCCCCGACCATCTTCATCCGATATGGGAACACGACCGTTGATGGCTCCGGTCCGGTTCACGCGCTCGTAGACCAAAGTTCGTTTTTATCATGTGATCCGAGTCAAGCGGTATCATCAGTTATTTATGCTGGCGCTGCAGCAGGTTGTGGCCATCATGATGCTCGCTCTGCTGGGTACAAAGCACGCGTCGGCGAATCACTACTAGGTGCGTCGTGCGTGTCACTCGTTGGCGTTGTAGTGATTCACCTGCTAGGCCCTTGATTTTTAGTCGAGCCACCAAGTCACATTAACTAAGAGATCCATAATGGGAGTCTCCTTTTACTCGTTCCCAAATCGGGGCTAGCAAGTTAGTATTATTTGTATTACTTACTGGTTGAACTGACAGTCGTGTAATAACAGTCGACGATGAATACCGGTTTCGGCAGTATGCTATCTCTACTTGGGTAACTGCTAATGGAGCCAGTCTGTCCGACCAGACGGAGACCTAGATCGCGCTCGCGAACGTGTCACTTTGCATCCAGGCACCAGTTGTGCAAGTTCGACGACAGAAGCTGTTGCTCCCCGATCCCCTCAATAGAGGCAATCGCATTTGGGCAGCTTTTTACAAACTGTGCCCGAGTCCGGATGAGTGAGCGACAGATCGGGTTCCGCCTTGGCCCAGCGACTCCAGAGGGCTGTTCCGATGAGGGTGGCAAGCACATTCTGACTCAAATATGAGCCAACTCCATCACCGGAGACCACACGTTCACCATCTTCTTCAAAATTACATTGCCTTCACGAAAACTCGCTGCTGACCCCGCCACTGGGACTCCTTGTAGAAGCGAGTTTCGCAAAACGGAAAGTCAACGGAGTTACCGCTTCATTCACAGCCCGTCCGACTGATGCCGATTCAGATCACTGACTCGGCGTTGCCAGCGACAAATACTTCAAACCAGGTCTCACGTCTCTTCATACAATGCTGTGCCATGCCGTTCACTTCCTTGTTAGGTCCAATGTCCATCTTGCTGCTCAGGCAGCTGTACATCGAGAGGCAGATACAGCCCGAAATGCTGAGCTTCGTGAACACCGACGTGGTGGTTGCGTTGTTTAATACCTCGTCTTCTTTTGCATCCAGTTCTAAATCAACTTCCATTCTCTATCAGCTACTTTAGTCATATGAACCTCCGGCATGATGTTACAAAACCGTGGAAATGTGGCTGACAGATGCATTGCCGCATCTCTTGGATCAAGAATTCCATACACCGTGACCTGCCCTTGTTTGTTCGAGATCTCCCTTCTTGCTTAACGTCAAGTATGTCACTTCTGCTTCCTCCGATGCAGCTCTCACCCGTCGGAAATAGTATGTGCTATCGCCTCCAAGCTCTATACCCACCGCCCAGAGCTTCATGCACGACTCGCAGAGCTCGCCCAAAAACTCGCTTTCACCGTACCCGCTCGAAGATATAAATATCTTGAAATCGTGCAAGCTTATCTCTTGCTCACACTGTGGGGATGTGGTGCTGTTGAGCGGTACGAGTATGACAAAACTTGGTTGCTGCTGGGGATGGCGAGATGGTCAGTATCCTCGGTTGCGTCGTTGTTTTTTCTGACATGGCCATTCAAAGATGGCTACCGACTTGAATTTGCACCGCAAAACGGCGGTGACGAGCCATGATACTCAGGATGGCTGCGTGCGTGACAAGGAAGTACATAACCGCGAACGTACGTGGCTCCTGTGCTTTGCACTCGACCGGAGCACAAGTGCTCAGGTGGGAAAACCCCATTCGATACGGGAAGAGTGTGTATTTCTGTTTAAATGTGTGATTGTGACTAAAATGATTCTGATCTTCGTAGTGTTGTTATACGTAATGTCATCCAATGGATCACTTCCCCGGTAGCTCTGCGTGGTGACCGAGTACTTGACACAAGTTGCAGCTCTGTTGTGAGTCTATTTTTCTCCCACCCTCGCCTAGCCAGCCGATCGAGGTTGTCTTCCAACTTCACCGTATCGTGTCTCGTAGCTTGGACCTCTTGTACTCTGGCACTAGCACACCCTCCGGTCTCCAATCGGACTGTGACTGTCTATTGGTAATCAAGACTTTTGAACAACAGCAGATAGTGACCTGGTTGCATGAATGGACGAATGCCCGTCCGGTTATACTAACAAGTTTACTTCCATTACTACCAGCTCCTAATCCATTTCTTTGGACTCCAAAACGCCATCGAACGCTCTCCTGTCAATATCCCGTACTTCTTCTCAAAGTGCCACGCTTCAGCGACAAACGTTGCTGTCATTGCATGCGACGAACTTCTCACACCACGAGGTTTTCTTAGATACTCACCTGACTCGCACTTTGTGTTTTTGTCCTATGCTATCTTGAGTTTCAAGTTGCTCCAGGTAACGTCAGGGAGTTGATTGCTGCTGTCTGAATTGCCTTGTCAGCTCATGCGACCGGAATTCCAGCAATATATGGAGACTAAGCAAAAGATCATCGACCTCATGAAAGACATCGCGACGGCGTTCGGTGATATCGCTGTCAACTCGCACCATACTCCCGGGCCGGCGCTGTACAACACATTCCTCCGGGTGCTCATATCCGCACAGACTGATGAGACCGCCGAGCAGCTGTCCCAACAGCAACTTCAACCGCCGCCCGAGGTCGTAGTTGATGAGGCGGTCGATCAAAATGATTTGAGCCTCTTTGCACTGACGATGTCGATGAATGGCAATGACTTTCAGTTCGCTGGCGAGATGCGGCCCATGGCAGACATGTCGACATTCCCGCCAACCATGGCTACTTTGCCAGCATCCGACGAAGGAATGGGGATGCTGTCTATGGAGGCTATTTTCAGCAACGGTTGTCTTGTTGACCACTCTTGCTTTTATTGTATGCTACTACACTGTTCGTGTCGCCCGCTCTGATTGTTGTTTGACACAATTTCCTTTGTATGATTGCGTTTTCGTTGTTGTAGTCTGTATGTACTAGGAGAAAATATACTCTGAACTGTTACTGTAAGAGTACTTACTGTGATTTTTATGTACTTTAGCCCGTCCTCCGTCCGAATATCCAATACATGGCTTCCAAGCTGTTACTGCCAGTGAGAAATGAGCAATGTCGGAACATTCTGGTGCGATTGCCAATCACAAACTTTCGCGGGTACATAAGTACCCAGGGCCGGAGGTCCTTATAACCGCCTGATTCCCTCACCTCTTTTTATTATGCCAGTGAGCTAATTCTCTCTCACCTCCGCCATTTCTCTCGCATGAGTTGCAGCCGTCGGTTTCCTTGCAGCTACTACCGCGGACGCTTTGCTGCCAAAAAATGTGCGATGGCAGGACAGGCTTACCTTCATCTGGTTCAAAGTATGTGACTCTGAGGATGTGACGACGATAAAGAGGTCCTAAGTCCATTCAATGACGAATTTCGTCCAATGCCTTTGATGCAATGATACATTTCTCATTCGAGGGTTCCTTCCTGTATCTTTCAACCTTTGGCAGGTCGGTGAACACCAGCACGGGTGTCTTTGCAGAGCTTTGTGAGTGTCATGTGCTCTGTGCTTAGCTACGTGGAAAGTGTATAGAACGACCTGCACGGCGTCGTCAGGGAAGGAGTATACCCTTGCAGACGCGCACTGGGGCGTCTCGGATCCGACAGTCGTGTCCCTCGAAGTGCTGACCGTGCTCGCCGGTGTTGGCCCGCTTTGCTGCTACGTTCTATACCAGATCATCAAGAACGACCCCGCACGTCATTACTGGATCATCGTTTTGAGCACCGCGGAGCTGTACGGAGGGTGGGTCTTTATTTCGATCAAAGCTCTTACTAAAACCTTAGGCTCAAGACAGCGTGGAAAGACGGATGACGTTCTGCCCTGAATGGTTGCCAGTGACCGGAAATCCCAACTTGAACGCATCCATTGAACCCGCTTCATCTTTGGGTGTACCTCACGGTGAGGACCGTTTCCTAATACTACTTCAACATGCAGCGAACTGACATGTGGACGGTGGTAGTAGTTGATGAATATCATCATGTAAGTGGTGCTCGCTCGCAGATTGGAGGTTTCGCGATTGATGACCGGCCTCGATTGCAGCTGGGTCTTTGTTCCCCTTTGGTTGACTCGGATGTGGGAATTGTACGGACATATTGCTGGATCGTTGCGACAGACCCAAGCTATTGCCCAGGCAAAGAAAAGTTAATACCCTTTCATCCAAGAGATGTCCTTTCCCCGGCGGACGCTAAACGAAGATTTATGAATATAATCTATGTTCCATCTCGACTCGAAAGGTTACCGGTCACTCCAGAAACAGGCTGTTCTGATATATTATGTAGTAAAGTTAGTATTCATGTCCATATGCCATCCAGAGAGGATTATGCACTCGAGGGTGATGTGTACAAATGCCCTACCCATGCATAAACCGTTGGCCCCGTTCTTGCGCAAATGATTAGCGAGCCCCACGTGCAACTTGACTCGGAAACGGCCTGCCAGTGTGGTGCACGAGCGCTCCGGTTACCTGCACGAGAGCTCGCTGCACCCCGTCCCTGTGCAAACGAGCGCCCCTACTAGCACGCGCTCACCTAATCGCGGCGTAAATGGTCAGCCCCATTCCATATGCAAATTACCTTGCTTGAAGTTCATCGATATCTGCCAGTGCCGTCGTAATTCGTGGGAAAGTTCAGGCTGACTTTTTACCACGACGGACAGATTGCCCACTAGTATGAGGTGCTCGTCTGCGCTTCGCAGCTTGGCTGGGGCTTCCCTGCTGCCAGTGCTGGATCGGAAACCCTTCTTACCCAGGGCATGGTCGTCCTTGCTCAGCAACAACGCCAACAAAAACAGGCGAGCAGGTCGAGGATTCGTGGTGTCGAGTCGGACTCGCTCAATGTCACCCTCGTCGAAAGCGACATCTCGCGGTACATCCCTGACGAGGTTGTCATCACCACAGACAGGGAGATAAGCCTCAGAAGACTTGCGTGCGTATCTCGTTGACGATGTCCGGCATCAATTTGTTGACTTGTGACACAGTGAGATCAAGACGGTGATCGTTATCGATGATTCGCTGTCCGTGAGTACTCGTGTTTTTTTTCCTCATCGTGCTCGGGCAGTTTGCTGACCTGCTTGCTCGGGAAGCGCTTGCTGGTATCGTGGACATCACCAACCAAAACGGGTCGAAAGGATGTGATATTCACTTTATGCATGGCAACAATTATTTTTCTCGTTTCACAAAAACAATCACCGAGGTGATCGTTGTATAGTCGAGGGTAGAGGTGAACGCCTTGTTCAACCGAATCTTGCCCGATGGTACGTGTCTTTTTGTGTGCCATATGCGGCGATGTGGTCTTAACGTGCTCTGCAGGCGAAGATACACCGACTGGCGCGAAGTTCGAACAGATCGTCAGCCATTACCTGCCACTCATCGAACAAGAGCGCTCTACCCACGAGCCGATCACCATCCTCGTGATCACTGATGGCCTCCCTAGTAAGCAATGGTTTATATGCATGGCGATTGAGTCTCACTCAGGCTGTCGTCCACAGCCGATCAGGAGGTTCTGGAGAGAGTCATTGTGGATGCAGCGCATCGTCTGGACCATCATCACGTGAAGCACGACATGTTTGGTATCTTGGCAATTCGTGCAGATCGGCACAGATCCTGCTGCCTCTGAGCTCCTGCACAAGCTGGACGACACTTGCTGTCGCGTTACAAGATCAGGGTATGCTATTCGTTTCGCGTGGAACTTTCCATTCTAAACCTTGCCCACTTTCTTTACAGGATATGGTTGACAGCACTCCATACGACCCTGCGTATCATGATGGTGCGTTCGACACGGAGTACATGATTAAGATCCTCCTTGGCGGGCTGTACAAGGATCTGGACTGCAGTGGCCCGAACAGCGGGGTCGGGTTGTTGACCCCCATCAATGTGCGTGCGTATGACAGGTCGCCACGGAGTGCCTCTGCAGGGCTGGGCCCCAACAGTCCTCGTCTCAGCACTCTGTCGCCCAGGCTTGCCTACTGAGTGCTGAGTTTCGTATGGACGATCTGGGAAACCGGGTTGTCTGCTGGAAGTTTTGAGTTTGAGTTGGGCTTTCCCGATTGTATATAGCTCGGCACATGCTACATCTGTACTATGTAGCACATTTGTGTATAAAAGGCTGATCGTTTCACTGCGCTCCGGCATGAACGTCTGAGGACGACAAAGTGGAGATGGGATGAGATATGTCCCGCCTGGTATCACAGCAATGAGCGCTGAGTCCGGGGCCCGGGCCCGCGCGCCGACAAGACGATGTATTTTTCGGTGAAGTTGGATCGTATTAGCTATAAACACTGCGCACATGATAGACATCGAGCGCCAGTGACTCTGGTAGGCCTCCACTGCTTTCTTCTAACTGGGTGCTTGATCCATGGACGCGACCATTCCGAGCCTGAGCCTGAGGTTGCCAGCTCCTATCATTTTTTTTCGACAACAAGTACAAATATGTTTGTGTCGAATGTAGGAACTTAATCGTCTGAAGGGCCAGACTCGGATGTGGTAGTGATAGACATGATCTTCTATTACGTGCTGGACGCCTGCAGACTCATAAACCAGAAGTTCATGGTCCAACATCTATCAAGGATATCGCAATAAACTTGCAACCACCTTAACGCAACTGTGGAAATATCCTGCGTTCGTCTCGAATGTTTATGATGATACACTCTACATCAGCTAATTTTTGTCCCCGTCACGGTGTAGTTTATCGTCGGGCTTTGCATTCCCTCTCAAGTGGTGGCAGATATCTCTCTCGTCATCCAACTCGTCATACATTTCGTGACTATGCCCAAGTTCAAACAAGTTCGAGCCCGTATACGTGGATCCCTTGGGTTCAACTTTATGTTTAGTGACCAACCCTACTCCGGGTGACCTACGTCTGTCCTGCACTCGTTGAAATTGACCTTCCCTACGCAGTTATCCCGGAGTAATCATGATTACGTTTATGCGGATCCATCGTTCTGCCCTTTGATCCGTTGGAGCAGAGCGATCCAGCATTGGCGGAGTGGCTGGACAATGGTCCAACTGTGATGATCAACTTAGGCTCGCACGCAGTTTCCGACGTCAAGTTAGCCCGGGAGGTCGCCAGCGCTATTCCTCAATTACCACGACCGAAAACAATCCAACAAGATTCAAGTAATCTGGAAGGTGAAGGTGAGTGAAGACACTCACGCGCTGATCAAAGGGGTCATTGGTAGCGAGATGAAAGAAGGAAGGGTGAAGGTGGTGGCTTGATTAGAGGCTGAGCCCCGGGCCATCGCAATATACAGCATCCAAACCTAGTTTGCACGGTCCATCATGGAGGAACTTGAACAAATTCGTTCTACGAAGGCATCCGAGTCTTGTGAGATTTTTCTTTATTTCCCTTTCTTTGGATTTCAAGTTGAGCTCATTACCATTGAGCAGGTCTGGCCCGGGCATACCACTGGCACACATCGACCTTCCCGCATGGCTTGACAACTTTGACTACGCAACGCGTGTCGAGCCTGAGTACTTGGACATCGGCATTTTTGCGAGCAAAAGCAGTGCAATGGGTGTTTGGGCCAAAGAATTTGGTCAGGTGCTCGTGAGGGTAACGAAACGGCGTGTCAACGATGTGAGTGAGACGACCATGACAATGACAACGAAGACAGTTTCCGTGTAAACAAGCAAATGTGAACACCTGCAAAGGCCCCGTGGTCCTGCTCCAGGCCTGGCCTCGGGCTTAATCTGCCGCCTCGCACTGCGAGTCGCGCACTGTAATTATACAGTGTAGATCAGACTGTATAAGTAGATAGTCCACTGGTAATGAATGATGTGTATTGATGATGTATGCATTGTGCAATCACATTAAACTGAGAAGAGGGGAAACAAATCATTGGACCATGCTGTACAACAGTCACATTAGGCCATTTGGGATAGAGCCACAAAATGATAAATTATGGCAGTGTCACACACTGAGGACACTACTATGAGCATATTATCTGGCTTCCATCTACCTTGTCTGTCACATAGCATTATTACATTAACATTGACTGATATGTATAATGTAGGTATGATGAAGAAGTTATAATGCTAGACAACCACTGATAGATGTATACCAATACCCTCATTATCTGTGTTGCATTATTTGCTGGGAACAATAATATTCATTATCTTATCAAGTAATAGCAGTCAGACACCTAGTTGTCAACCAACAGGCATTATTGAGTACAGAAAGATAATGCATTGCAATTGTCTATCTTATTCTAACTTATTTATACAAGTTGACAAGAAACATCATGTCCTTCTGTTTTCATCATGAAAGATAATGTATTGTACCCAATTTCAATTGTCTATCTCATGCCAACTTATTTATATGTGTTTAAAAGTTTCTCCTGGACATATCCATTTCTATAATCTGAAGGAAATAAAGCCAGAAAATGATATATATTTATCTATTAGATTCCATATTGCTATGAATATTATGAGGACTTGAAATTTTGATGTTGGAAAGATAAACTCTGGCAATGAAGTAACATAACATGGGCACCATAGCTATGTTCATGTCATTTCATATCTGTCTTCTAGTTATATTGTCTTACACATAGCATTATTGCATGGATCTGGGCTGATATGTAGATATGATGGTCAAATTATAATGCTAGATATCCACTGACAGTTGGATGCCAACACCTTCATTACCTGTAATACTTGATCTGCCAGATGCAATTATGGCAGACTTCTGGCATTCTCCAATCAAGTTATAGGCAGGTAGGCAAATGTTTGCCAGCTAATAGGCATTCTTGGATGCAAATTATAATCCATTTCAATTGTTTATCTCAGGCAAACATATTTATATATGTTTGCAAGTTTCTTCTGGAAATATCATGACCTCCCCATTTTGGTGATGTATATGTACATATCGGTGCCTTGGGTATACTGGACCTTGTATAGCTCGTGTCGTTATGTGCTTACATTTGCCATAGTTTGCGACTATAAAAATGTCTGGTTGTGTGGTTGAGTAGTATGTGTAACGACTGGAGTACTTTGTCGGACGGTGCATGAAATGTAGAAGTTGATGTTCCGACTTGGATACGTGCCACAAAGCAGAAACCCTTGGACCACTGAGGGATTCGGTGTTCTGAATGGATCAAGCTCATGGATCTCCATCCCGAGTGAGAGTGAACTGAGCGCACATTGGGCATTCCCCGACTCCCACGAAAGGCGATTTGATCAACGTGGGAATTGATTAATTGATTACTGTGGTGCTCCGCTACGATTACATAACACTATGCACCGCTCCTCACTTCATCTACTCGCACGGATGGGAGCTTAATACGTTTTTCATTCGACCAAAGGTAGCAGCCGTCGTCGTTTCTTAGCACCTTGAGCTTACTCGGCGTGCTAACGATCCCGATCACTCCTACCCATCGACTCTATCAAGTTGCACATCAAACGTC
>JBBPNU010000484.1:0-16598 GCA_038091055.1 Leccinum angustisporum
CGCAGCGCGGAAACGCTTCCTGATTCGAGTCGTTCCTCGAGGCGACCCCCGAGCATGCCTAGCGCAAACTTCATGGAGTACAAGATGCACGTGCCGGCGCACTCGGGACATGCGATGGTCGCTGGGACTGGCGTGGTGGTCGCGTCGGGGCACCACGTCAAATACTACAGCCTTTCGTCCGACGAAGGTCTCTCGTGGTCCCTCGATACGAGAGACGGCATGAGGAACGCCCAGGTATCCTGTCTCGAATTCAAGCCGGCACGCGACGAAGCAGACAGAGGCAAGTACCTGTGGGTCGGAACAAAGGAAGGGCATTTATTCGAGCTGGACATTCGGATGGGGGTCATCACGTCGTCCAAAATGGGCATACATGCATCCCAGATTAGCCACATATCCCGACACGGATCCAGGATGATCACTGTCGACGAGGGAGGCAAAACATGCATCTTTGACCCCAGCAGCAACGCGACAGCAGGCCTCGGCGCGAGCCATGCAGACGACGTGAACTTGGTGTACACTGCTCCTCGGATCTACCGCCTTGGAGAAAAGGCAGAGTTTGTCAAGTTGCTTGATGGGCTGTTGTGGACTGCGTATCGGACGGACGTCAGCGGCGTAGGCACGGCATCGGTGCCGGTCCTTCGGGTATACGATATATACGCGCCAGGGAGCGTCGGCCGCACCGTGATGCCCATCCAGCACACCGGTGCAGTGACCTCGGGTACCATCCTCCCCTCGCACCCGCACCACGTCTATCTGGGACACGAAGGCGGGTACATCAGCGTCTGGAACCTCGCCACAGGCGACGGCGTCCCCGCTTGTGTGGAAGTGGTCAAGGTTAGCGTGTCGGACGTGCTCTGTCTGGAGGGCGTCAACGATCGGTTGTGGGCCGGCGGGCGAAAGGGCACGATCGCGGTGTACGACGTGAGCGCGAAGCCGTGGGTCGTGACCAACTGTTGGGACGCGCACGGCGGGCTTCCGGTGTCGCGGATCTTTGTGGACCCGTACGCGATCGTGGAGATGGGCAAGTTAATCGTGGTAAGCGTGGGACGGGACGAGCACATTCGGTTTTGGGACGGATTGCTGGGTGCTGACCGGATCGGTGAGTGGTGCATATATGCGTGTGCGCGCCGATCGTAAATGGCTCATGCACATGGTCGGGCTGTAGAGCAACAACTGTTGAAACGTGAAAACGCATTTAGCACGTTCCGGGACTTGAAGGTTCTCATCGTCTCGTGGAACGTCGATGCTGCGAAGCCCGAGTCGCTTTCGGGAGATCTTGACAATGTTCGGTTCCTGCAAGACGTCCTCACGTCTGTCGACAGCCCCGACATCATCTCTTTTGGATTTCAAGAAGTGATCGACCTCGAGTCGCGTAGCATGGCGGCCAAGACTGTCCTGCTTGGCGGCAAGAAAAAGGGAGACGAGGGGAAGATCAACGAAAAGGTGACGTCGAGCTACAAGCGGTGGCACGATCGGTTGGTGCATGCGGTTCGGCTGGCAATGCCGCCCGAGTCACCGTATACGGTCGTTCACACAGAGAGTTTAGTGGGCTTGTTTACGTGCTTGTTCGTCAAGAATGGGGAATGTGCAGCATTGAAGGATGCCGCGATCGCGACTATCAAGAGAGGGATGGGTGGACGGTATGGGAACAAGGTAGGTTGTGATTCAATTTAGATGCTGGTGACTGACGTGTTTTATTTGTGACAGGGCGGCATCATCGCGCGATTCGTGATTGACGATTCGAGTCTGTGCTTCATTAATTGCCACTTGGCCGCTGGACAACATCACGTCCGCCAGCGCAACGCGGACGTTGCTGCGTTTCTGGAAGAGACGAACGTGTTCCCTGCGGAACATAAACATCAAGAGTTTGGATACGTCGGTGGAGGGGACGGATCGATGGTGCTCGACCACGAGATCGTTTTTGTGCGTATATCAATGGTGTCGTTGAGCGACAGAACAAGCTGAGAACGACCGACATATCTAGCTAAATGGGGACATGAACTACCGTATCGACCAACGGCGGGACGCGGTGATCGCTGCGATTGAAGCAAACGAGCTCGAGGCACTCCAGGTGCACGACCAGTTGCACAAGGAGATGAAGCACAACCGGGCGTTTCGTCTGCGCGGGTTCCGGGAGGGCCCTTTGACGTTTGCGCCGACGTACAAGTATGACCGGGGTTCGAACGCGTTTGACACGTCTGAGAAGCGACGGGTGCCTGCGTGGTGCGATCGAGTGTTGTGGCGAACGCGGGTGTCGGACTCGGACGTGGACTCGGAGGGAGGGGAGAGGGTGGTGTCGGAGGGGTATCGAAGGTGGGAGGTGAACGTGTCTGATCACCGGCCTGTGTCTGCGGTGTTGAGGGTGAGAGTGAAGAAGGTGATTGGGGAGGCGAGGGAGAGGGAGAGGGTTGGGTTGGAAGAGTGGTGGCGGGGGTTGGAGAGAGTGTTGTTGGAGAAATCGAAGGCGTTTTATGTGGCGCAGGCGGTGGTGTGAGGCGGGTCATTCTTATTGTGGTCTCGTTTATTTCTCCAGACTTTAAAGATATACTTTACTCGTTCGATGTACCTGGACCTTGATGGACTATGTCTAATTTTTCTTTTTCTTTCTTTTCAGTCGTGGGTATGAAGAGTAATAAATGATGATAACACTGAAAAGTTCTTCAGGATTGATGATATGTACCTGACGGTCTTTTCGGTGTTATCTTTCAAGTTGTACATTTCCTTGGAACGCGAGCGAGTACGAATGGATGTCTTTTCTTTTTGCTCCTCGATCAGCTTCAACTTGGTGCAGGAAAGCCCGGGACGACTACAAACAGATCCGGAGAGACACTGCGTGCTCAGGATGTGGTCAGGTTCTGGGACGTGACGGAGTTTCCAGAGGATCTCGTGTGATCTAGTAAAAGTTCCTCTGTTATGGGAACCGAACTCAATCACCTGCCAGGGACATGATTTGTCAAGTCAAAGTAAGTATGACGGCACCGACTCAGATCGGAATAGCTTTTATTTCTCAATTTTGCCTTCAAGCCAGTGAGGAGGAGCAAGTAGGGATAGAGAGAATCAGAGTAGCTCTCCCTTGTCGACCACGTACTAGTGTATTGCGGGTCCTTGCGAGCCATGTGAGGCGTTCGTCTGACCTGCATGCACTGCGCGAAGTCTGGATACAATTTGAATTTTCCTCTCTAGTAATCACTGGCAACTTGAATGCCATTCAAGTTGCAACCCCCGGATTATCCATGAAGACCATGGAGCGGAGATGAAACCTACCAACTAATACATACGTAGTTGAGACGGAGAAGTCCATCATTGCTATGGCAATCTGGGGAGAAGTTGATAGTCCGAGAATGACGGGAGGTAGTTGTATGTATTGCCGCAAGATCATGGTGGAGTTGGTATGGGTGAGGGTTATCGTTGGCAGTGGAGCGACATATACTATGTGAAGCGCTAACGAGTCATTTTTAACCATAGTACAAGAACACATTGTAACATACATTCATTCATTCATTCATACTAGTAACAAAGTCCCGACTAAGAGGAGGGTTTTGTCGGATGCAAACGTCCCCCGCAAACGGAACCGTGCGAATAAATGTATAATTTTGTCGAATGATTACTTCAGCTTTTAAATTGTTCTTCTTTCGGCGCTCGCTCCTATTTCTCCTCTTCGTTTTACACGCTCTCGGTCGATTGTTAAATGTGAGTATGTTTGAAGTTGACTTGTAGAAGAGGCTCATACACAAGCTTCCAGGAGAGAGACCGTTGAGCGAGTGGACTGTAACATCACTGATTTCCCAACTTATGACTGAGCAGAGTCGGGGAATCGGCGTGGCAGTGCCGCTACGATACAGGTTATGCTGACACAGAAGAGTACTGGGCGACGCCGAGAATTGCGCAAGAAACAAACAAGAAAGAAATTGTACTGGCTATCCGGGAGCGTGCAAAACAAGTACACTCTCTCCAGTAGGCGTGACCCTCAGGAAGATATCAATAGTCCCTTCCCTTGATTTCAGCTAGGATGATTCCGCCAGTTTCCTCATCCTCGAGTAACTTGTCACGTTTAGAGTAGTTAGTGCCATCCCCTCAATGCCAGCTGGGCTTCAAAGTATCTCTCTCGATGACACTGACCAATACATGTTGCGGATTTGGCCAGTTTCCTCCTCCGCTAAATTGTCCCGTTTGTATGGACCTTTCCTTGAGGTCAGCTCCTAAAGCTCCAAAGATCCATTCCAATCACATTGACCTAACTCATAGACATCTTCACCAAGTTGCTTCAATACTTCTCGGCGAACGAGACCCACAGGAGTCGCTTGTGCCGTACTTGCAATGAAGAGTGGCAACAGCACACTGAGATAGGTCACGAAGACTTTCAAATGCATGATTCGTGTGATGCTTCTATGTCAACAAAAGGCCTTTATATCCGAAAGCTTTTTACTCTAGTAGTCACACTGGGTCCTCTCTTCTCTGCATAAATGGGTTGTGCATCTGACCAGTTTGGATCGTATCAGGTTTCAGAAAATCCACGCTGAAACGGTTTTCTCCAACGTGGTCGGCAATTTGATCGTTGCTCTTCTTACAGGGTTCCTCTGCAGAGTGTATCGTAGGTGTTTCATACTTCCGGCAACTTGAGTATGCAGTCGATCGGTGTGATCATGCATCTCTTTGCTTGGGAAGTCAGAATTGCACACCGATGGAGCTCTTCGACAACAAGACACGCGTTACCACAAAGTCGGTCAACTACCCTGCATGCGCGTGGTAAGTTCTACATGACAGGCAAATCGGATGCGCTCGCGGAACCTGATAGATCGTTACAAAAGGTTGGACGTGAATTATGCGGGTTCGTCAGGTGACCTGTGGTTGGGAAGTACATGCGAGATTGCCGTTCGTTCACCCGAAAACGAGGCTAGATCCCGCCTGGCTGGTTTTTGTCGACGTCCAAAAAACTGCCGAAGACGTGCACACTAGCTATTGGCACTGCGGACATAATTGGTACGGTAAGCAGGAGAAGTAGTACCGGCTTGTGCAGGAAGCATGAGCTGCAAAACATGTTGCTACATCTCACACATTCAAGTTGTTGTAAATGGTTCTTCCAGGCTGTATGCCCCACAAATCATCACGCCTCAGAGGCCCCACACACGAAAACGAACTTCAATCTTTTTCTCCAAGCAGTCGTCGCACAATTTCGTCTGACCACAAGTACTCGGCACAGAATCCGATGTCCCCCACGCTTGCATTGCGGCGGGAAGCTTCGGCACTGGTCGCAAATCCAACTATATTCGCACACGCACCATAGCCCATCCAAGGGAGAACATGGTTTGCTGGAATGGGAAATCGAGGCAGGGCGTTGCGGATGGGTGCGCTGAAACAGGCGAAGACGAACGCCGCACGGCCCGCACCAGGTGGACAAGCGACCTGGTGGAGCCTCGAGTCAAGTACACGAGTACCTCAAGTTCACATGCAAGTAATCGATATTTAATAGATCTAGTACTCAGAGTCACTAGTACTGCTACAGTCGACGCAGCATTTAAAGCAATACGTCTCGCCACAACTATCGCAATTCCTCGTGCACTGCTCACAAAATAGGCGGTTGCAGGACATGCAACAGTCGCCTTCGTCCAGGCACGGAGTGCAATACGTCTCCCAGCATTCTGCGCATCTCTGCTCCAGGCACTTCTCACAACACTTGTTCCGGCAGGAACCGGTCTGACATGCGGATATTGCCAGCTCCACCTGAACCTTTGGCCCGTCCGGCTCCGTAAACGAACTCCAGTCTTCTTCCACACAGTCGTCGCACAGCGCTGTCCGACCGCACTCGACGCAGAATTGGATGTATTCCGAGCACCTGGAGACGCAATACGCCCGCTTGCATTGTGGGCACTGCTTGAGGCAGTCTGCCATCGGAGGCTCCTTGCAGTTGTCGCACAACCAGCCACCTTCGCACGTGCACGAGATCCCACCCCCAGGGGAGCATGATTTGCAGATTCTTAGACTTTTGGCTTTTCCGTCTCTCGACCAACAGCCTGCATTGGAGCATTCTGACACGGCTTGACCCAAATCACAGTAAGAGCACACGATAGGCTTGGGTGGGTGCTCTCGTACTATCCTGTAGTACGTAGTCTCTTTGGGTCGGCCTAGGCACCACATCAGTTCGCGATTACAGAACCAGAGATTGCATTCGGGACATTGACCGAGACTCGGGGGCGGGGTGACCCATTCCTTCTGTACCAAGCAACGTAGACAGGCAGCCATATAGGTATCGCGGGAGCATGACTGGAATGGAATGAGCCGGGATGCGGGACAATCCCAATTCAAGCAAATGACAGCGTGACACGAGGTGCACAGCGTCGTGAACGCCTCGCATGACGGACATGGCTTCTCGAAGAAAGGGGATTTGGCGCAGACTTGTGACTGGGCGGAGAAAATATCATTCGATTTGAGACGTTTCAAAAAGTCCTGACACAGGTTCGTTCGGTCACACAAAAGAAGAAGAAAAAAAACACCATCTCACCTGCCAAGCGTCGCAGCGATCTTTTGTCCGTGGTGGTTTCCATATAACAGCCAGTTTCTGCCACAACACCTGTAGATATAGCTTGATCTCTTGTCGAGCAGACTCTATCTGCCGCATTTCTATGGGAAGACTGGGATGGCCATCGCATTGCATGGTCTCTGTTTGCATGTTAATGACCACTCGCTGGATTCGGGCCGCAGGCACATCCTGGTACAAGACCACTTTGATTGGGAGTTTTACTTTGTCTTCCACAGAGTATAGTATCCTTGCCTGGCGATTTTTGGTACAGATGTCTAAAGGAGTGTTGCTTGGGTCATGGCCACCTTGCTGATAGGCGAGGGCGAAGACATGGTCCGCGAGTTCGGCCAAGCAAGGAAACTCATGCTCAGTGTGGGCGGGAGTGACTAAATTAGCGATGACCGCACGAAGTAGTGATTCAATGGGGTCAAACATGACGACGACACGAGGAGCGAGACGTCGAGGTTGATTTATATCTGGGTTTGTCACGTGGCTAACATTACATAACCTTAGAACTCCCTGCTCCGCGTCTGTCACGGTCGCAGCGACGAACACGGCCGAACTGCTTGGTCTGGATCACCGTCTTGGATATACAACTAATCAAGGCATGTGAATAATTATGTAGTCACTGATGCTGTGATTCAGGACCCTCGGAGTTATGAGAAGAGCAAGCCAGATCTTGTCATCTCGCCGGACAGCCATCCACTGGCTCTGAGGCTCTCGGTGTATGCCCGGGCCGTTGCAGGTGTTCATTTGACGGAATTCCTTCACTTGAGCAGTCGTATACGAGGAAGGAAGATGACAACCAGACCGACCGTTCCGGTAACTCCTCATCGAAGAAGCCAGGGCCACCGTCGAGGTCTCCGGAGTCCGGACTGCTACTTCTCCTTTGGTTCCCGAACCTCCTGGAAGAAGCTCACGCTTGGAATGTGCTAGAACATAGAGACTTTTCTCCCGCCTGCGATCCAACTTCATTGTCGTCGAATTCTACAGGTCAGAACAAAAATGAATGGGTGCTCATGAGCAGGGAAGACCTACCTTGAGCCGGACCACTTTCCTTGATCGTCTGCGAATTTCGTTTTCCGAACCTTGAAGCGCCTGTGACCGGAGATCCCGCCCTCACCGCATACACCCTGGGCCAGTATTCCCTGTTCACATCACGGCGATGAGTCGGTGTGAACGCGCGAACTTTATTTCAATCGCGTATGGTGGTACTCATCTAGTAAGTACTTTTCCAACATCCCTGACAACCGCGTATACTACTCAATCGAGGCGATGACGAAGACGCCCCAAGCCGATCCGAGTCACACCAGGTGAGTTGGTATCATCCGTCCATAGAGAACTGTCCCGTGCTTGCCTTCAAGCTGATGAGCGAGTGGGGATAGAGGCTCATCGGCCTCAATAGGATAATCAGAGTAAAAGTGCCCCCCTAGTCGACTTCACATTGGCTGAGGGTGCGTACTTCTCGTGCGTCACCGTATCTGGGAATGCGTTGAACTGGAATGGCGTGACTGGTAGGTTTGAATCGTGCTCAGTTCAAGGCTCAAAGAGGACCCTACTACGTTCGGGCCACAAACAAATAACCGCTGACAAGGTTGGAGGGGAAGCCTTACGTTGCTGAAGCGCTCAGATGTTCCAATCATGCCCACGCTCTCGTTCCTCACCTCGTAATTAGATTCAGTGGAACCCTGAACTTGTAAGCTTGACTCCCAAATCCAGCAAACCTATCAATCTTGGTTATCGATTAAAGACCCGCATTGGGATGAAAACCTGATAAATACTTACACGATAAGCCGGAAAAACGAACGAATGATAGACCCGTGACGCTAGCCTTCTCACCCGAGTAAGTATCCCCCCTCCTCCCCAAATTCTGATCGAATGGCTAATTGAACAGAACAGACCTTGACTTACCGCCGTTTTTTTTTTTTGCTGAAAGAGCCCCAGGTTATCCCCCGATCCTGTAGTATCCAAAAATGGTGTGGGTCTCCAACTGCGGGTCCAGCACCATTTCCGTCGCCGTCACGGCCAAGACCCGCGGGAGCTCGTTAGCATACCCCGTCCCACCCTTTTCCAAAGTGATCGAGACTCCGGGCAAGAACTACTGGCCAAGGAGCGGGCCGGAGAAGGCGACGATCCGTCGCGAGGGTGGGAAGGAGCAGTCGTTCGTGGTCGGACCGAGCGATATGGTGGAGGTCTATCCCGATGCGGTGGTCGTCACTCAGGCGACTGTCTACCCTGCATGAAGACGAACGTACGAAGGCGGACAATGGGATAGAGTTGGGATCGCACGTGTTGACGATGAGGGTACAACATAGCAAGTGGGGTCGTTGCCGGGAAAAGATGCAGCGTTGCTACTGTACGTATGCCGTATCGTAGAAACGAACTGATTTGATGAGAAGGATGTGGGCGCTGAGCGCTGAGATCCGAGATGTTGTGTTAGCGTCCTATTTTTGTCTTTTCCGAGTCTTTGTTCGAACCCTTCTTTGTTTCTTGATTCCCATCTTCCCCACTGATCAAGGTTTTGGTGGTCGTGCAATGTACTGGTGGACTGCTGTCTAACACAACGTAACCTGGTCGCACATGCGTCAACCCAGTGGAGTAAATATAGAAAAGACTTACGGTAACGCCACACATCTGGATGGACACGTGTACAGGACTTCCATTCGCCGGAGAAACAGTGACGATAGTGATATCTCTCCAGTGATCCTGGATCTTGCCGTTCAGACACTGTCGATGAGCGGCCCGTTGTGTCTACAGGCCGACGCTGCACGTTGGTGCATTTGAATATGATTACGTTTAACAGCTCCAGTCAATCCCCACCGGGCCAGTGTGTCACCCACTCCTCATAGATGCCTAGGTCTGAACCTTAAACTGAGTAAGAGCACCTCCAGTGGCATGATTCCACGTAGAGGGAGCAAACCACAAAAGCAGAACGTTAACTTCCATCGATCTTCTGTATTGACTGAGTCAGTAAAACCACCGTTTTATCGATTATTAGGCGCTCGTTCGGATGCACAGATAAATGGAAGCGCGCCAAGGTAACCTTAATTAACCAAGGTCTTTCCCACCCGCCCACTATTACTAGTCTGTCAGAGTATGTCCGTCCCTCGTTTCGTTGGGTTGCAAAGGACCAGAAAGCTAATTCAGGTACAGGTTTTGTGGGGAAAATGGTCTGGGTGTCCAACTGCGGAGTGGGTAACATCAAGGTGACCATAAAGGCCCAGGATGGCGAGGCATCGTCCGAGTACGACATCACTCCTCAGACGAGAGACGTGGAATGTTCCGAAAAAAATCATTGCAAGACGAATGAACCCAAGACGCTGACCATCGTTCGCGATGGCGGGAAGACGCAGTTGCTCACGGTCGGCCCGAGCGACTTTGTCCGCGTATATCCCGACGCGGCGATTGTCACTCAAGGGACCGTGTACAGTGCGTAACTGCGAAAGAAAGAGAAGGGCCAAGAGAAGAGGGCGAGATGTGGGTGGTGACGAACGTTTGTGTATTGTAAGAGGCAGATCATCCTTGGGGCGCGTGAACAGCGAGAATTGAAAAGAAGAATTTTCTGTTCAGATGTATCGATTGGCCCATTAGGTCTAAGAGCGGTGGTGCGAGGATTGCCTGAGGTGGTCGGAATATCAGACTTTCCAACCTTCTAAGGCACATTAGTCGTCCGCGCTTTGGAACAGTAGAGTGAACCAGCTGGAGGTACTTAGGTGAGGAATAACTTAGCCTGGCGCTGTTTTGACCTGCTCCTGCCTTGAAGTACGCGAAGGAGATATCTTCAGGCTATGTGAGCTCGGACTCGGAGTTGCGCACTACAGGCAAATATGAGCGAGCGCGGGTCGGCGGGGCAAAAGGTGGTTGACATCTTGGATCATCAAGAAGTAATCCGGAAAGTGTCCAATCTACCTCCTAGTATACAGGAGAAGGGAAAACTTTTCAAAGCCTCTGCTCGCTGGCTGAGACAACTCCGATCATGTACAGCGGCTGACTAAGCATATCACTTCGAGGCGGTTTTGAGCTGAGTCCGCCGCTGTGGTGTATTTGACGGCAGCTTTGCGTGGATTCCCAACGTTAGTTTTAATCCATTCCACAAGGAATCAATAAATTGAACAATGTCGATGGTTAAAACGTTAACTTCCCAGTTTCGACTGAGTCGTGAGTTGTCCCGCCACTTCCTGGGCGAAAATCTCGTTGACAATACCTACAGGCAAAGAATGCGAGCATGACTCGAATTCACGGTTATGAGAGATAGCAGATGTGTGGAGGACGAAACGTGATTTCTCTTCCGAAGTTAGGGCAACCATTGATTCAATGCAACTGCAACTAGTCAAATTCGGGGTCATACTGCAAGCTCCAGCTTGATCGCTCGAAACCGATTCACCGATCATCAATCACACCAATTTGTTATGTGCTCCTTGGAAAGATTCGATCGCGTGGCTCTAGTCCTTCATGCACCGTGTTCATTTGCCTTTCCTACCACTAATTTTCATACAAACGACAACATCATTTCCCTTCGTCTCCACTCCATCGAACTTAAAGAATGACATCCTACGCAATCAATACGTTCCCCTGGCTGACGACCACCGCATCCGAATAGACCCGAACAATGTCGCTCGGGCCGACCTTGAACGACTGCGATTTCCCGCCATCCCGTTGGAGCGTCAGCGTCTCCTCACTGGTCCTCTTCCACAAATTCTGTCCTGGACTCTCGGCTTCTTGGGCCTGGGGTTTGACGAGGTAGTTGTTCGCACTCCCACCGCTATTGGCCGAGATCGACACGTGGATGCATTGGTTATTTCTGCGGTTGGACACCCAGACCATTGTTTACTTTGGATGATTGGTGAGAAAGCTGTAAGAGTTATATGTGAGTTCGGTACTTTGCGCACTAAAGGAGGGTGCACGTACTGAGGTGAGTGGGTACAAGTCGTTGATGCTATGTTGCGCTGGGGTGCCCTACTTATATGCTGATCCTTCACCAGGTACCCGGCGCGCTCACTCGGACTCGGCAATGTGACGGCTAGATGGATCTAGAATCCGCTGGGCGGTGATTTTTGTCCTGAGGCACGTTCCTTCATGGCATGGGAAAGGTCTCAATCAAGCCTGTCCCCCAATGTTTCGAAGTCGAAGCCCGCGCCCGCGCCCGGGTCATTGGACAGATGACACATAATATTGGACATCGTGACCCAGAGTGGACGTGAAGTACATACAAACTCAACGATAATGGGGCATTAGAAGGATGTTTCCCACCTTTGCCGTCTCTAATAATACCATTTCTGGACCGTTTGATCATAGTACATCTGCGCCGTACGTTGTTCTCGCTGTCAGGGGCAACATTCTCTTTGACAATACACGCCGGCAACGGGTGCGCGTACGGCCCGGATTCATGATGAGGATATTACAGGCCAGTTTGGCTCGTCGGAACCTCGGTAAATGTGATCCCCGGAATCGATCGACGTGGACGGCAATGGCGGAAATGATGAAGTTTCGATACCTTCAGGTCCTGTGACTGTTGCGCGCGGGCGAATTTCAGTTGCGGTTACGTCCGATTTAGCACCACCTTCTCCAGGAAAACCGATCAATGGCCATGCCATGTATCTGCGATTGGACTAATTGACCATCCCTATCTAACCGTCACATTGCCGGTTCCCGAGACAGCGCGGGTAACCTGCACAGGACAAGCATATAAGTACAGAGCTCCAGCGCATCCTTGATCAATAAGTTCTTGCCGCTCACCTCAGTAGGTTACGTCCTTGTTGCATTGGAATAAGGCGGTACTGATTTTCATACTTGACAGGTATTTCACGAATCATCCACATCTAAAGAAACAATATGGTCTGGGTATCCAACCGTGGAAGTCGCAATATCCATGTTGCGATCACAAGTAACAGTGGCGGGAGCGCCCAAACATACGCCGTTCAGCCGCAGTCCTGTTTGAATGAGTCCACCGGACAGAATCTGTGGAAGAGGACCAGTGTGGAGACGCTGACGCTCCTTCGGGATGGCGGGAAAGAGCAGTTGCTCTCGGTTGGCCCGAGCGACTTTGTGCAGGTCTATTCTGAGGTGGTCATCGTCAGCCAGGCAAACGTGCTGATTGCGTAGGATGGCATATATCTCAGGCTAAGGAATATCTGTAGATGAATACCTCGTATGTTCAAGTAGGAATTCATGGAGAAGTCGCGGACACTATGTTCTTGAGAAGTCCCCAGACTTGTAACTTTGGTCAAGCTACAGCTTTTTTTTTTTTTTTTTCATTCACGAGAAGCCTTGAATGACGCTGTTAGGGAGAGATTGTGAGAGCCACTGGTACATGAGCGTTGGTCTGAAAGAAACAGTGCTGTTACTGATGGGTCCTCCGTTACGCCCGGGCCGGTTCGGCCTCGATCACTAGTCTGGTGACCAGTCCGTCTCAGACTCTACCTAC
Organism: Leccinum angustisporum; assembly: GCA_038091055.1. Classification (NCBI taxonomy): domain Eukaryota; kingdom Fungi; phylum Basidiomycota; class Agaricomycetes; order Boletales; family Boletaceae; genus Leccinum; species Leccinum angustisporum. Next base: position 12,942 of record JBBPNU010000484.1, read on the forward strand.
GAGGTTTGTGGTCACGTATCTATCGACAGCTGTTCGCCTCATAGCCTCATGATAGACAGTCTGGTCACCCGGCGGGCCAGACTACTCGATCACGATGTGTGTGATTATCCACAAATCCATGCAAATTAGAAATGAAGAGAGTTTTAAAAGACGCGTGACAGACGAATCAATTAATTTTAATGCAGTAGTAAATCCAAACGACAAGTCATACAACTTCTATCTCCACCTGCGGTACCTCCTCCAGCCAGTCCAGAGGGCCAGCGTTGGCATATATTTCGAAGTATCCAACTCGACGATAGCGTCCACACGAGCCCTCTGCTTCGATGGCGTGCCTCGCTCGAGCAACAATAATACCGCCCATTATGTTTTGGTCCCAGTGCACAGGCGCCAGCCACACTCCACGAACCTGGGCATCATCTTCGCTGTCGAGATAGCCCATGGCGATGCGCTCCATGTCCACTTGAGCATCATCCTCGTCGTCTGCAGACATCACCTCGGGCAGTGACCTCACGCGGTAGATGTAGTTTGGATTGCCGATGTTCCAAACGCACTGTACCAGCGGTGTACGAATTACCAGCACGGCACTCGCAACCTCGCCAAATGGGAGTTCGGGATGCTGCAGCGAAACTTCACACCGGACCACCTCAGCAACGTTGTGCCCTTCGCTCGCTCGAACGTCCCGTGCTCCAGCCTCAACGTGCCCATCAACTGCAGCCCAAGACCACGATGGCGCGCGATAGGCCGCGGGGCGGGGAATATGCGTACCAGTGCGCTTGTTCCAGAGCAGATCGCCCAAAAGCGTGTCACGCCACAGACCAGCAAGGTATTCCGTGCGCAGAATACGCTGGAACTCCTCTGCAACGCCACCGAAAGCGATGAATTTGTCGCTGGGAACAGTGATCGAGCGCTGGGTATAGTCGCCGACGACAGTCTGCCACGCCTCGCGCACTTCTTTCCACGCCTTCGATCCTCGCTCCAACTCCGGGGGTTCAGGGAGGAATAATGCGTTAGGGAGAACAACCGCGCGTAGTGAATCGTGGAACGATCCGCCAATGTTATGGGTGGAGGTCTGGCAGTGGAATTGAAGTGTGTGAGATGCGAAGATGAGCGCACGAGGAGACATCAGGTGCTCCTGCATGCACCATCCCCGGAGGCTCACAGGTTCAGAAGCAGGGTCGTAATGCACTAGCGGTTGGTCTGGGGGATCGTTGTACATCCATATGGGAGATACTCGCACTTCACCCATTTTCCAGTCTGGGCAGATAAAGGGAAGTACAACATCACGCGCGAACGTGGAGTGCTCGTTGTGCGGCACGGCGGGCCGGTCCTGGAGGAACCCCTCGCTTACGCGATGCGCGCTCGCCGCGATTATCGTCACGTATGCGTCACGATAAATGTTACGCATGAGGGCAATCTCACGCAGTTTGTCTTCGGCAGAGTCTTGAACGATGCAAAGGGTATCTGCCCAGAGGTACGGTAAACCAAGTGCATGTGTCGTCTGAATGGCGTCGCGGATCGTCTTCGGCAGGCAGTCTGGATCGATGGCATGCATATAGGCCTCAAGGTTGGACTGTGTGGTGCTATACGGCTGAGCTTCTCCCCAGACGTAGCTGAGCGCCACGTAGTCACCGCGTCCGCTGATTGTTGGTACAAGCCGAGGAGTCACAGGGTTTGCACAGTCGATAAGGCGAGTTGGTAGGAGAGGTCTGAGTGGACGAGAGAAAAAGCAGTCTTCGTGTTTATCAATACATTCTTGCAACTGATCTTTCGCGAGAGCAAGAGTGCGTGTGGAGCCCACGTCCAGTATACGACCGCGTGCAGTTATATGCGGTGCCGCTATATCGTCTGAAAGTCTATGGTCAGTTACTGTGCTCACACGTATCCAGCAGGTATCCACTCGCCTTCAGTGGTGCATACAGCACCGATGAAATGAAGTGTGTCGTCGATAAATACAGATAGGTCCTGTGTACCCTTCGGAGAACCACCGAGACACTGTTGGCTCCCAACAACGAGGCGTATAGGGGAATCGGGATCTGAGTCGTCATCTTTGTCCCGTATATCTACAAGGAGCTGGCACCAGCGACAGCCCTCCGCAGCACGAGACTCCAGGTTCGCCCAGGTTGCGGTGTAGGAGAAACCACCACTGACAGGCTTCTTCCCCGGTCGCACTCGATCCAGCAGGCCAATGTGCGCTGAGAAGAGACCCTTCCAACATGTTTCGCATACGTTGGTGGGACGTCTAGCGACGATGGACGGAATATCGCTCGGAGTAAGTCTGAGGTCAAGTTTAGCGAATGAAAGAAGGCATACATGTTGATGTTTGATGCTCCGCCTCTTGGCAGGGCCTCAGGTGGATCAGGGTTGTCTGAATGTCGACTTTGGCAGCAAGGTAAATGAATCCGAGACGAGCAGCAGCCCATGGAGGAGGTATGTCAGTTATCCTGCTTGCGAACTTTCTGGCGCACCTTTATCTGTTGTCGGACTTAGAAGTCTAAAGAACCGATTTTACTACTAGCACGGACCCCCGTAGTGCAGGTAGTACTGCGAGCACGGTACCACTGGTAGTGGATCTCATTACATTGCATGCCCTTTCACTCGTTGTATAGAATCGATGAATAATAGCTGCAAGAAATAGGCGAATGCGTTTAGTGCTGTCTCGGCTTGACCTCGTGTACGTGGCGTGCTGGCCCTAGCGTCTACCCCGTCGTATAGCTGTGGAAGAGATACGTGGTCGTCACATCTCTATGCGGAAGTACAAGCCTGTCACAAGCTGGTGTTCGTGGGAAAGAAGTCACGTCTTCTCACAAATAGAGCTCAAAGCTTTCAAGTTAGTGTCTGGACACTCCGGGGGCACGGTAAGTGAAGCCAGTGAGGGACATATTTGATCAACGAAGTTTCTCATACGCGACCCTTCAAGCTTCAAAGTTCACAGTTATAAGATGGGCCCGACCATGCCGTGCGTCCCTTACACGCCGCACCCTCAATCATTAGGATCTAGCGAAACGCAATGTTCACAGCATAGGGAAGGATGCAATGTACGTTTCGTTCACCCGGACCCATTATCTGAAAAGTGAACAAACCATATTGATAGGAGTCCGGAAGACGTTGATACCCAATCAAGCTGTCGATTTCTGCTTGTGCACCTCTTTGGGTAATTCTTCATGCTAAAATGGATAAAGACGATGAGTGTGGCATTGTCGACTCCTCTGTTCCAACTAAGTCGTGAGTTGTCCCGCCACATCCTGGGGCGAAAATTTCGTTGACAATACCTAGAGGCAAAGAATGCGCACGTGACTCGGATTCACAGTTATAAAAGATTGCAGGTGTGTGTAGGACGAAATATGATTTCTCTTTTGAATTTAAGGTTGTTATTGATTCAATGCCAATCTGTTCTATCATGCTAGACCTTGGCAGGCTTCGATCGCGTGGCTCTAGTCTTTCATACACCGTGTTCTGTTGCCTTTCCTACCACTAAATTTCATACAAACGACCACATCATTTCCATTCGTCTCCACTCCGTCGACTCGAAAATGACATCCTACGCAACCAATACGTTCCCCTGGCTGACGACCACCGCATCCGAATAGACCCGAACAATGTCGCTCGGGCCGACCTTGAACGACTGCGATTTCCCGCCATCCCGTTGGAGCGTCAGCG